>CM073773.1:116556288-116692592 GCA_037158775.1 Hetaerina titia | reverse complement strand
CACTTATCACGGCAAATATATACACTACAACGCGCACCCAAGCTAGTGCATGTGTACATAAGTATTAAATGTAGTTTCCGCAGATTTATACGCCCACACATTCAAACAAAAAACCCGCCAGACGACAAAAAATTAATCGTGTGGATTAAAAGGAGAAGGAAAAGGATAGGAAACACATGTGAAGGCCGAGCGCAAGCCTAGTGGGATAGGGTGCGAGGTTGAAAAAATAGTGTCGCAGGCCAACATATGAACCACGGACCTCCGATTTGCCGGGCCGTCGCTATACCAATGGCTCTATCGAACTAATATATTATTAGTTAATCTACCGGTTAAGGTAGGTTTTTGGATGGGCACAACTATCAAATAAACATTTTGTAACTGTAAACAAAACCCAATCCAGCAACCCCATCTACATCAGGTCTCTCTTCATCTCTGTGTACTTCTTTCCTCCCTTCATCCAGTCCAACATCCCTATCCTATTTCTGCCCTTACCTCGCTTGCCCAACATTCTCCCCTCTATTACCCTCTTCAACATTCCACTACCGTCAATACGCCTTTCATCCATTTTTCCTGCCTTCCATACGATTTCTCCCAACAAACCCCTCTCCTCACCCACCCTCTCCCCCCCCCCCCCTCCCCCCAGTACTTCCTCATTTGCTTTCCTTTCGGTACATTTCACCTTCTCCATTCTTCTCGACACCCACATTTCAAAAGCCTCCAATCTACGTCCATCCTCCTGCTTCAGGGACCACATTTCCGCGCCGTACCGCTCCATATCAGAATTTTTACGAGTCCTTTCCTTAACCTCCCTCCTCAACGTCCCCGTCATCAACTCCCTACTTTCCAATCATGACATACTACATAATTTAATATCAAAGGAATTAGCTGGCATTAAGGTACGGATTGCCCAATTATGCGTAAAGAAGTAATAATGAGTAACAATAGTCACACTTTAGAGTTTCCGGGAGCAATATTTAGCGTAACTTTGGTCCCAACAGTGAGCCACATTGCAAACATCGATCAATGACGTGGAGAGTAGAAACATAAGTAGCACAAATACGCAAAAAATGCGAGCAAACGGTAGTGGGGACGGGGTAATAACGGCGACACCCGCACGTGCGTAGTTATGCAACTCCTTCGCTTTGAAAAGGGACGCCGTCCCGCGCGGTCCCAAGGACGTAGCGTGAGATTGAGCGTGGATTCGTGCACAGGAAGCACCCCGAGGATCCACGAGAGTTGGGAAGACGTACAAATGGATCACTCGATTCCTTCATTTCTCGTCTCAAGGAGTTACACGTTCCAGAACAACCCACCCAGCGATGAGGGGGGGGGGGGGGTTCCCTTCTCGCACCAAATCCAAACTCATTCCTCCCAACTATCCAACCTCCCTTCCCTTGACATTTATCACTTTCACACCAACTACCCCTGAGGCCAGAACCCCGAACCATCTATCCACCTACCCCCTGCCCTTCCCATCCCTTCATTCTCCCTTATATCTTCGCCAAGAGGAGGCGCTTCCACCCCTCCCACCCATCACACCCCTCCTCGCCATTTACTACCCCTTCTCACCGCCTTTCATCTTCGCGGAAACTTTATCCCCCTCCCTCAATACGCTAACCACGACTACCACCCGCTCACCTTCTTTCTCTCGACCAAACACAGGTCTCCCGTCATCCCTTGCTCTACGCGCCTTTTTCCACTCCTTTCTCCACCACGAACACCGCAATGGTGTTCCAGGTCTTCCCGGAATTATTCAAATAACATCGTGACTTATCACGTGCGCTTCAACATGGAAACGGCCAAATATGACATGGAGCACAAAAATGTTCTTGATTGTCGTGAGTTCACCCCTTCCCCCTCGTCTCGCGCCGGGCCTTTACCACGAATGAAAGCGCAGTGAAAACCACGCTCCCTTTATCTCGGTATTGAAGTGCTTCATAAAGCGTTCCGATACCATTATTCAACTTTTTCACACTACAGTAAATACCACGAATATAAGTGTGTAGATATATATACTCAAATGATCGCGGATAATTTTTCATAGTCCATTTTTTAAACTCCCTGGTAACAAGTAATGGTACACATTAATGAAAATTTAGGACGGCGACTTGGACATAATTTATGACATCCAAACTTCCAATGTTTTAGTTTTCAGGAATAAACTGCAGATAAATCAGAATCAGGGTCATCATCGCACATCCGCTGCATATGCATTCAGCAGAAATCTTCCAAAGCATCGAGGTGTCACGGAATGGAGATCGATCCAACAAGAATGCACCCCCCCCCTCACGCGCGTGTCGAGGCATTCCCCGCAACCCCCCCTGTCTCGTGCTCCGACCAAAGCCGAACCAACTCCGCTGCCTCCGTCATCCTGCGGTGTCATTTTTCAACCCCCCCCGTTCCCCCGCCTATGATCTCTCGCCAGCCCCTCGTCGCCAAGCAACCACCCCCACTACGCCGCAAGAGTTCTCGGCAAACTTTCGCGTACTGTCACGGCAACCGTGCGCAACAATCCCGGATTTTCCTTTCCTCCACTGCGACCCCCACGCAGTCGTCCGTTGGCTTCGCGACGGGGCGGGAGAAAGGTACGACGCCGGAATTAAAAAGCTGGGCACGAGGATGCAAAAAGTGATTGATTGTCAAGGCGACTATGCAGAAAAATAGCTAAATGCTCAACCTTTCCAACGATGTAGGCAAAGTTGAGAATAAATTTGGTTTTCCATGAAAACAAAATAGGAGACCTTACTTCTCAATAGGCCCTCGTAGATCAAGTATGCCACACAATCGAGTGACCCCAGTAGGAATCATTTCTGGATTCCACTTTCTTTGGATCCAGCAAGTTTTCGATCAAGGTCATTGTGCCCAACCCGTCTCGGTAAATGTTCTTCATTAAAAGAGTGACTGGCTTCGGGAAAATTGGGTCCGGCCATTGGAGAGGTTGAACGGAAACATCCGACGAAATTATCAGAGCAAACAGTTGAGGAGGGCGAAACTAGTTCGGGTCGGATGAATCTGAATCATTTCGCCGGTTGCACATCGAATGCCGAGCGAGTCGCAATCAACGGAGGTTCTGCCAGCCTCAAGAAGAACTCCGAACGAGCTAAAAATCAAGGAACAGACGTCTGCATTTCAATTTTTGCAGAGCATTTCATTTCTCCTTCCTGACCCTCTCCCCACTTCGTCATCGCCCAATCCATCGCGAAAAAATATTCCCCTCCGCAGCGCAGGGGACGCTGCTCTGGACCCCCCCCCCTCACGCCTCTCTATTTCCAAGCCCTCGCCAGTATTTACCTCAGTCGAATAAACCTCCCCCATCGCCGCCCCACGCCCCCTGCCGCGGCACGGCCGCCGCAAGTGATTTGCGTGTTTCGTGGAGGAGACGAGGCGGAGGGAGGTGGAAAGAGACCATTGTAGGGGTGAGGGGCGTGGGGTTTCGGAGGGAAAGAATATATGTACGCGATTCCTGCCCCCCAACCAGCCCCCGCTCTACATGCTCCCCAGCCACCCGCCACCCCCCCCCCCGAGGATGGGCTTTGCAGGGGAAAGAGGGCGAGCCTTAGGGGTTTCCAGACACGAGCGTAATCCATCTTATCCGATGTTTAGCGTGAGTGCCTCCCATATAATTTATAGTTTTACCTCGTTTCACTCCAGCGGCAGCCTGCGCCACTGAGTTAGATCCCCGTCCTCAAAATGAAGAGACCGAGGCACGGAGTTAAGGTCCTCGGAAATGGTCAGAATATCAAGAAAAAAAATATTCAACGGCAATTTTCAAGTTGCCCTCGGTTATTTGGCGTAGAATTTACGAAAATAAATTAGAGGAATATCTCAATGATGTTGAAGATGCATTATTACTCCCTACGCATCGAAATTAGTCTGGCATGTATTCACCCCCTGCCATTCACCCTAGCGGTGGTTTGCTGAGTACTAAATAATTCAATGCAAATAAAAAAAAATTTTGCTACAAATTTCCATCGTCTCGTTTAAGTCGTCTATCATCATTATAATTGAATTCGGGCCTCAATTTCTCCCGATTTAGAAAAAAAGCCAACAGTTCGAATCAAGGAACATTCGCAAATCTCCCGCAAGCATTTTTTTTAATAGGTCATCTACCGGTTAAGGTAGATTTTTGGATGGACACAACTATCAAATAAATATTTTGTACCTCCAAACAAAACTCAATCCAGCAACCTAATCTACATAAAGTCCCACTTCATCTCTGTGTACTTCTTTCCTCCCTTCACCCCGTCCAACACCCCCATTCCTGTTCATTCAAACGCTACCAATATACGTCATTCCTCCTGCTCAGCGACCACGATACCACGCGCGTACATAGCTACGCTCCATATCAGAGTTTTTAAGCGTCTTTTCTCCCAACAAACCCCCCTCCTCATCCACCATACCTAGTACTTCCTTATTTGTTTTTGTTTCGGTCCATTTCACCTTATCCATTCTCCTCCACTCCCACATTTCAAAAGCCTCCAATCTATGTCTATCCTCCTGCTCAAGGACCACGTTTCCGCGCCGTACAAAGCTACGCTCCATATCAGATTTTTCACGAGTCTTGTCTTAACATCCCTAATCAACGTCCCCGTCATCATCTCAATCCTCCTTGAGAAAGCATCCTTGCCTAGGGCACTTCTTCCCCTTACGTCCCTACCACTTTGACCGTATTGGTCCAAAACACTTCTGAGATATGTAAACTGTTCTACCTGCTCTATTTTTCCCCCTCCTATTTTAATGTTTAGCTTAGCCTTTTTCTTTCTGGAAAATCGCATAACCTTTGTTTTCTTAATATTGATTTTCATCCCATATGTATCGCTCTGAACCTCCAATTCACTCACAGACATGCCAACTTTCAAAAATGAAAAATCGGGAGGACATGCCGATTTCAAAAATGAAAAATCGGGAGATTTTTAGAAGTGTATCACGAAGTAATCACTTTAAATTACCACAATATTTGCATGGCACCTTAATCCCTTTATGACACTTTGCCAATTTTTAATGAATGTCACACTTTATTAACATGTTAAGCTAAGTACACAATTTGAACAGTTCATCAAGAACGTAAGAAGGAAAAATCGGGAGTCTCCCGCTTAAATCGGGAGAGTTGGCATGTCTGCACTCAGCAATGCTTGCAATCCCTTGGTTGAGTGACCAACTAATGCTTGGTCATCAGCAAACCTAACCGATTTTACGAATTCCACTCCGAATTTCATTCCTACCTCGAGTTCTTCCCATGCCTCTTTAATCATTACCTCCACATATACGTTGAACAGCAGCGGTGACAAGGGGGAACCCTGCCTTACACCTCTTCCTAACGCTGCCCATCCGGACTCTCCGTTCCCCACTCGCACCTGAGCAGACAGAGACATGTACAGGTTGCGGATCAGTCTCCTGTCCCTCCAATCCATTTCTATTTTCTGCAGTACACGCATTAATTTCTACCAATTCACTCTATCAAACGCTTTTTCTAAATCTACGAAACAGGCAAAGACGTCCTGATTGTATTCTATATTCCTCTCGATTAGTGATCTCATTACTGCAATAGCATCACGCGTACCTCTTCCTTTCCTAAACCCAAACTGTTCATCCCCTAAGTAATCATTTGCCTTACTCTCTATCCTTTTGTTGATGATCCTGACAACAATTTTAGCAGCGTGGGATATCAAACTCATTGTTCTGTAGTCCTCACATGACATAGCCTTTACTTATTTCGGATCAGGAACTAACATTGATCTTACAAAGTCTTCCCGCCAAATTCCTTCCCCATAGATACTACAAATAAGTGCAAATAGAGTCTTCCTTCCACATTTCCCTAATCCTTTCAAGAGTTCCACAGGAATGTTGTCTAACCCCACGGCCTTATTTGCTTTCATCTCCTTTAATGCCTTTTCTATTTCATCGTCGAGTATGCCAGGACCTAAGCTATCTTCCTCTACGTCATGTTCCTTTTCTATGTCTCAACTTGTCGGCCTATGTTCTCTACCATACAATGTTTCTATATATTCCTTCCATCTCTCTTGGATTTTTTCTGGTTCAACTATTATCTTACCCTACTTATCTTTAACTGTTAGCACAGAACTTTCCTTCTTACTTCCCGATAATAACTAACCCATGCTGTATAGCGCACCATTTTCACCCTTCCTCTAAAAACTTGCATATCCTCGCATTGCATTTTCCACCATTCTTCCTTTGCTTTATTTGTGGTCCGTCTCAATTTATTGTTTAACTCTTTGTACTTCATTTTGTCTAGCTCTGTGCTTACATTCTTCCATCTTCTTCACTCATCCATCTTTGCAATCATCTCATCCGTCACCCATGGTTTCCTCATCCTTTTCCAGTTAAGGATTCCTATAGTGTCTTTTGCGGCTTCCGATATCCCCTGCTTGACACATTCTCGTTTTTCTTCGATAGTACTCAGCTCTTTACCGTCATCCATCATTTTCTCTACAGCCTGCTGATACTCCTTCCTCGTTAATACATTTAATGCTTCTAGATTTCATTTCCTAACCCGCCGCCCATTCCCTTATCTTCTTGAAATGAACGTTACATTTCATAACAACTAAATTGTGGTCAGAGTCCGCATCCACTCCTGGGAAACTGCGAATTTAACACACTGTTCCTAAACCTGTGCCTAACCATAATATAATCTAACTGATACCTTTCTGAGTCACCTGGCATTTTCCATGTATACCTACGCCTTTTGTGGTGTCTAAACCATGTGTTGATGATGACTAACCCCTGTCTCCTGCAGAATTCAAATGCTTTCTCCGCTCGTTCATTCCTCGTACCTAGTCGTATATAGTCCCCCACCTCACTACCATCTCTTCCTTCCCCTAACGTCGCATTCCAATCCCCCATCACTATCAAATGTTTCTCTGCGGGAACACACGCGATTATATCCTTTAACTCACCGTACATCCTATCGACTTCTTCCTCCTTGTGGTTACTCGGTGGCATGTATACATGAACAATGACCAAGTTCGTCGGTTCTGCTTTAATCTCTATGAGTAATATTCTATCAGTTGCTTGCTCTATGTTGACTACGCTTCTTCCTACCCCTTTATTTAATATTACGGCAACCCCTAGTTGGCTCTCGTCCCCGCCGCTATACATTATTCTATAATTGTCACTTCAGTAATCCCCGCTATTTTTCCATCTCAACTCGCATAGACCTAAAACATCTATATTACCTCTCTCCATCTCTCGCTTAATATTCTCTAATTTGCCTGTCCTCAACATTGTCCTGACGTTCCATATTCCTATTCTAACTACTTTCGTCTTCTTCTACGTCTTCTGTCCTACTGCTGTAATTTCTCCCCTGCAAGGGTTTCGCGGGATGACGACCGCGGAAACCTTGTCTCCCCCGCTGCCGGGCACGACACACGGCCAAAGCTTGGGCCGAGTCCCGCAGTTGCCAAGACTCAATTTCTGTTTTGCGTCCATTATTTATCATGGAAATAATAGTTGAGGTGGTTTTCTGTTGCCTTCCTCACCGCAAGCATTGCTCTTCATTTAATTATTCCACCGCCCTATTGTTAATATGAAACACAAGTATCGTAGGTTTTTCTTCCCCTTTCAAACTTGCTTCACCATTAGTTTTAAAGTTCTCCACAACCACGATGACGATTTCACAGTGATTAAGTATTTCCAGTCACATTTACGCTTCCAAATACATTTAGAGCGTATTCATTTTAAAACCAAATAAACAGTAAGCACACTCGGTTTCTCGATTGCTCGCTCGCGTGCCTGCGCTGAGAAAATAAATAAGGAGACAATAAAGCGGAATTTAACAAACCGGCTTTTCTCCTCTAGATGAAATCACGGAAGTAATAAAATGAATATTCAAATAAGGATTAAACGAGTGAAAGGGTTGCATTTTTATTCATGGAAATCGCCAATAACAAAAGAGCCGCGTGCGTTCACTTTGCCATTAATGGAACCGTGGCGCAGTAAACGGATTATACGTATTTCGCCGAGTCGCCATTTATTGGAATACCCGAAGCAAGGTGGATAAACATTGTTCGAGGGCTCCATTTGAACCAACATTACGACAGTTTTATACCGGAGAGTCACTGGGGTAGGTATCCGCGAAGTTCAGCAAAAACTCCAGCGTCGGAGTGCAAATGCAGACAAGTCATCGGGGTGGGCCGCCAATGGAAAGTTTTCTCCCGAATTTGGAAGAGGAACACGTGGAGCTTCTTTCGGCTTCGACTGCGAAGCGTATTAACAAGCCGGAAGACGCTCTGAATGCCTCAGCGTTCCTGAAATGCCAAAAGAAACTTCTGGAGAATCTCGTGTACATGGTTTGTTTAAAAAGTGTTTAGAACGTTTTCGGAGAAATAGAGTTCAGATATATTAGTACATACAACTCCTCAACAATTCTTCCTCAAAGTACATACATCCTTTGAGAGCGTCGACACACTTTCACCCTTACGCCTTTTTCCACGACTCGAAGGCTCCCTGGCAGACATTGTATTCGGGGTATGAGTACTCGTGCAAGCTTCGTTGACGGGACTTACGAGGTATGTTCAATAAATGCGCGCACTGGTGCAATCTGGCGGCCATGACGCGGACTATAGCCCCGCCCACTAGCGGCGCTAGTTGTCTGAGACCCAATGAGCCGTCTGTGCTTGGCGAATCGTCGAGCTGTGCGTATGGTGCCAGTTATGTTGGTCTCTGTTGTCCTTGTTTTTACTCTTTGTTGAAAATGGGTGTAGTGGGGTAAAAGTTATCAAGAAATAACGAAATGTTGACAGGTGTTCATGGTGATGATTGTCTAAAGAAAACATCCGTTTTCAAGTGCAATTAGGCGTTTTAAAGAATGGCTGACAAAACGCCACGAGTGATGCAAGGCCGGGACGACCTTGAACCACCTTTGATCGTGTGCGGACCCTTGTCCTCACCGATCGTTGAAAAACTGTCCGAATGATAGCTGATGAACTGAATTTAGGAAAATCGACAGTGCGACCAAATTTGACTCAAGGCGATGGATGGATCCTTCACTATGACAATGCACCTGCACATTCAGCATTGATTGTTCGCCAGTTTCTGGCAAACAATTCGATCACCATCCTTGAGCATCGTCCTTATTCGCCAGATCTCGCCCCCTGCGACTTTTTCCTTTTCCCAAAATGCAAAAATGTGACGAGGGGACATGTCACTGGGAAGATGTGGAAGACACAATAAAGCAAGAAACGACGAGAAAACTGAAAAGCCTAACTTCCAAGGGTGCTTTAAACAGTGGAAAAGAACATGGAAAAAGTGAATACCAACGAATGGAGAGTACTTTGAAGGTTAAAAAATCGTTGTAGATTAAATTTTGAAAAATAAAGTTTTTATGGCCTCAGTTCGCGTATTTATTGGACATACTTTGCAGCGTTCCAGGATGGTGGTGTCCTTTGAGAGGAGGAGGATTTCACTTTTATAGGGAATAGGAAATAGTCTGATGGTGACAAATGCCGGTACTGTAAAGGGGTTGGGGAATCGTCGCGATGCCGGAGCAGAGGTATTCTTAAGCAGACAGACACTCCACTCAGCTCTTTTGGTCGTCCGTCCGTAAGACTTTTAGAAGGACGAGGGCGGCGCACCCTTTCGTATCGCCAAATATTTCAGTCATTTAAATGGTGTGTGCACTGTCACTGTTTTATATCAGTGCCGATAATACGGAATGCGATGATGCGCACACTTAACCGACAACCGTCTGAATTCAGCACTTTACGCAATGGACGCTAAGAAAAAATTGTTACCGACATTTTTTTATACAAACCTCGAATAGTATATGTGCGTGTGTGAGAGAGATAGAGGGACGGGGAGAGAACTAAGAGACCAATTGCTCTGACGACATTATCGCCGCATTATTTAACATTAAGTCAACTTATCTCGAGAGGATTACTTCCTTCCGGGAACATTTGTCAGCATTTCCTAGAGCGAACACCGACAATTCCGTCGGAGCGGAGGGAGGCAGAAATGGAAGCGGAGGCAGGCAGTGTATAAAAAGTAGACGTTTTCGCGCCCCCGCCAATCACCCTGTTGAGGGCACAAATCCGGGAGCACAATTAACCTTATCTCGAATGGAACAGGGAGGAGGTAAAGAGGGGCGCTTTCCCGCCACAGAGCCCCTCCCCGGGGGTCGTTCGCCCTCGGGCGAGGAAGGGGCGGGTGGGACCCCGGGGGATGAACAGTTTGCCTCCTCCGCTGCTGACTGACGCAACCCGCTTTCCCTGAAATTTCCTCCCTCCACACTTTAACGTCCCCTGCGCCCTACCCTCTGAGCCATTACCGGGAGGAAAAGGAGCTTACGGAAGAGAGAGAGTAGAAATGGAGGCCCGGGAGTTGGCCGGAAGGAGCGGAAGGATTATTATTATTACTACCAGTTGGGTGGCGATAAACGTTGACAATAGATGGCTCGGTCGTTGCGCCTAGCTCTTCAGAATGCGCACGAGAGAAGGCGATAATGATGCGATCTTTAGTCAAAATTGGAAACACTATTTGGAAAAGATTGAAAGAGAATTAAGTATTTTCAGATGAAGGGTAAATATTGAAAGGTAAAAAATTAATATTGAAAGTAAGTATGCTCATTGAAATGAAAATTTGTGTAGTGAATAATCGAAATTCTGCGATCTATTATTTAAGGCAATCTACCGGTGAAGGTAGGTTTTCGGATGGACACAACTATCACATAATTAACTTGCGGCTCAAACAAAACACAATCGAGCACCTAATCTACATCAAGTCCCTCTTCATTTCTGTATAATTCCTTCCTCCCTTCATCCCGTCCAACATCCCTATCCTATTCCTGCCCTTTTCTCGTTTGCCCAACATTCTCCCCTCTATTACCGTCTTCAACATCCCACTGCCGCTCAATACGCCTTTCATCCATTTTTCCTGCCTCCATAGGATTTCTCCCAACAAACCCCCCTGCTCACTCACCATACCTAACACTTCCTAATTTGTTTTTGTTTCGGTCCATTTCACCTTCTCCATTCTTCTCCACTCCCACATTTCAAAAGCCTCCAACCCACGTCTACCCTCCTGCTTCTGGGACCATGTTTCCAAGCCGTACATAGCTACGCTCCATATCAGAGTTTTTAAGAATCTTTTCTTAACCTCCCTACTCAACGTCCCCGTCATCATCTCCATCCTCCTTGAGAAAGCATCCTTGCCTAGCGCAATTCTTCCCTTTACGGCCCTACTACTTCGACCGTATTGGTCCAAAACACTTCCGAGATATGTAAACTGCTCCACCTGCTCTACTTTTTCCCCTCCTATTTTAATGTTTAGCTTAGCCTTTTTCTTTCTGGAAAATCGCATAACCTTTGTTTCATTAATATAGATTCTCATCCCACATCTATCGCTCTGAACCTCCATTTCACTCAGCAATGCTTGCAACCCCTTGGCTGACTGAGCAACTAATGGTTGATCATCAGCAAACCTAACCGATTTTACCAATTCACCCCCGACTTTCATTCCTACCTCCAGTTCTTTCCATGCCTCTTTAATCATTTCCTCCACATATACGTTGAACAGCACCGGTGACAATGGGCAACCCTGCCTTACACCTCTTCCTAACACTGCCCATCCGGACTCTCCGTTCCCCACTCGCACCTGAGCAGACAGAGACATGTACAGGTTGCGGATCAGTCTCCTGTCCCATTCCTATTTTCTGCAATACCCAGTTACCCAGAATAAGTCCATATAGAGTTTCCTTCCCACATTTTCCTAATCCTTTCAAGAGTTCCACAGGAATGTTGATCACCCCCACGGCCTTATTTGCTTTCATCTCCTTTAACGCCCTTTCTATTTCATCGTCGAGTATGCCTTGGACCTAAACTATCTTCCTCTACGTCATGTTCCTTTTCTACGTCTAACCTTGTTGGCTTAAGTTCTCTACCATACAGTGTTTCTATATATTCCTTCAATCTCTCCTGGATCTTTCCTGGTTCAACTATTATCTTACCCCGTTTAAAATATGAAGGGTTGCTAACAAACCAGGCGATTCACGATTTATTAATACCAACAGACATAAAATAAAATTAAAATATGAAATGGCATAACTTCATCAGCGACATTTAATTGCTAAACCATCGAAATTTTGCTTTGCTCATTCGTGGCGTGTAAGTTCACGATTATTTGAATGAAAACTAATTTTATTGAGGTGAGAAATGTTAAGTGGTGCATTAATATTTCACATATACGTAATAGCTTCAACAGATAAACTCAGTCCGTTGCATTGCCTGCTCACGTGCAGTCGAGAAAAAATCAAACGGTGGAAGCAGTTAAGTGGGATGCCAGCAGGAAACGACGATAATTATTTTTAAGGAGAGCACGTCGAGAAATGGCAGAGAGACTGCTTGGCGATGGGCGACGTACTCTCCCCTGCACCGGGCGGCGGTTCAAAATGGCTCCGGACCGGGAAAGCATTGACCCCTCAAGGCGTACCAAGGAGGCACTCTGACGAAGGCCACGCGCCTCATTCGCACATTCCCCGAAGAAATGCCCTCCGCCCCCAACACACTTCCAGATGCACCCCCGCCCACCCAAAACAGCCCCAACCTACACTTTCCCCCTCCGCACGCCCTAAAACAAAATCCCCCTTCGCTCCCACCCATTCCGACATCCCCGCCGCCACCCCCGGGAAGGAACCACACCCTCCCCACCGCGCACAATCTCCGACACCCTACTCACGCGCCCTCCCCCATAAAAGCGGCGATTCCGGACCCAAGGCACGCAGAGAGGAAGCGCAGGCAGCCAAAAGTTTCCCTCATTTGTCCCCATGGTAACCATTTCTCCACATCTTCATCCGCTCCACCACCCCACCCTCGCATATGGCACGGGGGGAATGCTATTCCCCCCTGGACACACTGGCCCCCCACACGCTCCTGGAGCACCACAGGCCTCAACTTCCCGCGGCGTTACCTCCAACTCCGCTCGCGAAAATTCCCCGCTCTCCATCCTCCGCCTCGGAAACTTCGACACCCCCGTCAACCCCTAGACACCGGCAGGGGCTGCAGATTTGGGGGGGGGGCGGGAATGGAGGGCAGGGGGACCCGGTGTGAGAGGGGCGCCAAGAATGATGACATACTAAAAACATGGAAGTCGGTTGGCATACGAGTATTCCTCGCGTGGCGCTGGCGGCGAGGAGATGAAATATCGCGCGAAAATAAGGTGAGTTTAAAGACGCTTTCACAGTGAGCAAGCGAGCGCATCGGAGGAAAGAGGCACCGAGGGAGACCAAAACATCATCTTTGGGAAGCGGTGAGCGTCAAAATATCGATAGACGATCCAAACATCTACATTATCCACGAAGCTCTCAACATAAAACATGTGGATCAACCGACTTTCTACTTTCACGGGCCAAATTAAAATTCAGTTCACATATCGTCAAGAAACAGATATCACTGTGATGTAATATTGGTATCGTACCGTTTGAGGTAAGTTTTGGATGGATATAAAATGAACAACGAAAAGTACCTGCCCCTGCTAAAGAAGCAACCTGACATTCCAGTAAATTGTATTCCCATTCCGCGTAGTTCTTTCCTCCCTTCATAGGAGTTGCCTCTTCGTTCCTCGTTCTCTCCTGTCTTACAACAGCATACAACTTTCCTGCCTCCTTCCGATTTCTCCCGACAGTGCCCTCCTCGCCCACCATACCCGGCACTTCCTCGTCGGCTTTCCTCTCGGTCCACTTCACCATTCTATCCTTCGCAACGCCCACATTTCTTAAAAAAACCTCCAATCTACGCCTACCATCCTGTTTCAACGACCATGCTCCCGCGCCGGAATGTGATATAAGATATACCGAATCTCAAACTGCACCGTTAACTGCTTGCAGACACTTTGTGCAGTGGCAGACCTCACGAGTAGATGAGTGAATTATGAACACTTATCTCAAACTGTCTCGGACCTAGTTTTGAGAAACGGGTCCCAGATGGTTATTCAATGCAGCCGAGGGCATTCTGCATGCTTAAATGATGCACTTTCAAATGAAAAATCAAAATTACATATTGATTGTTGCTGTGAAGGAGCAACAGAAGAGCACATTCAGAGGAAAGCTCTAAGGAATCCTAATGCTGGTTTGGAATGGAAAGTAACTGGAAATTAATCATACGAAGGCAACAAAAGCAATTAATTTTTCTCTGAAGCTGACGACGTGAAGAAAAACGGAGAGCAAGGGATTGGCGCGGGTTGAAAAGCCAAAGGTGGAGGGAAAAACGAGAGGCCAATGGGGGTTCTACAAAGAAACTGAACGCATTTGGATGGAAAAATTAAGCATCAAAAAGTAAAAATTATTGCTTGGAAACAACGCAAGGTATAACAGTTCCAGATCATGGGGCCAACTTAAGAGTAAATAATTGCGCACAAAAGTGTAGCATCCCACAACAAAACTAGCGAACAAAGATCGTGTGGACCAAATAGTAATTTGTGACTTTTAAAAAGTCGTTAATGAATGCCTACATAAGATCTGAATTTCGTGCGAGACTTGCGATTGAAAAATATTTTTGGAATACCACAAAGAATGTTTCATTTATAATGATAACACAGGCCAACAGTGGTTTTGGTGCCGGAGCTTTTAATGCTGATTTAAAGAACAATTGGGGTGCTGAATCCAATTATGACACTAGTTTTTTCCTATCAGCTATAGTTTTCAAGATATAGATATGTCGTTACTTACGTAAAAAATCTTCATCATGATGATATGGGAATATTATATTAATAATTATGTCATTGGCCTACAATATAGAAATATACACAAAACTTATTGACAGTTTATTGAAAATAAAAGGAACACCGCAGAGTGGTTATAAATTAGTATGCGTATAGATTTATTTAACTTTGAAAATTATTTTCCGGAATATATCAAATATTAAAACAACTAATCGTAAGATGTGCCATATCTAAAAAAGTAGAGCTGTTAAATAAAAACGGATTTCATATTTGGATTCAGCTCTACAAATATAGTTAAAATCATCACAAAGATTCTCGGCACCAAAAAATAAATTTTTTGTAGGCCTGTGTAATCGATTGAAACTACGCAAAATCTATATACACAGAGAACACCTCAATACTTCACGAATCTCAACTTTTTCCTCCACTCATTAATTATTTGTTTTGATACTATTGAAACCATTCGATGAATAACTCCATACAAAACTTACGAGGCGAAAGAAATGGGCAACATACGCATTAATAGAACAATGGCGATGATTGCGGAGTTAACTGAATGTCCGCCACGCGTCTCTTAGAAGAGGCCAAATCTCTGAAGAGGGAGAGTAATGCAGGACCGGAAATGGCACTGAGGCAAATCACAGAATTTGAAACAGGGAGAGGACCAGGGCGGCGAAAAAGGGCCGTGGGGGAGGGTTTTGAAGGGGGGATGAGGAGATGAAGGAGAATATGGCCGAGGGAAAGGAGGAATGGGAGGCAGGGGGCGGTTTCGGAAGCGGCACACAAGTAGCGCCGCCGAGAGAAGCAAGGGCTGACGCGGGGCGTGGAGGGATTGGCTTGATTACTTTAAGCGAGGGCCAACCCTTACCGTGAGGTGGCGGGGGAGGAGATCCATGGGAAGAGGGGCGTTCGGATAATGAGGACCGGGAGGGGGGGGTCCGCGGCGATGATCCAACGACGCTCACTCCGTCTGGACGGCCCTTGTGAGCACGCGGGCCGATTCGAGGGGCTAGCATTTGTGCAAAGGATATAATAAAGGATAATGGCAGGGGCGCGGGGGGCTCCTCGCTTTCACACGCTTATTGAGAATGATTGCTACTCGACGACGAGCACAGTAAGCACTTCCAATTTAAAGTAATTCCTTCGCAGTTTTCCGTTTGTATGATAATTTAACAACGGCGGATTTCAACCTGAATCAAATTAGGCTTCGTTTCAGAAAGAAAAAAAATAACACATGCATATATTAAAAAAGAAAACAATTTACAACCAGGCAGGGAACAAAATGAACCGTACTTTGAATTTATCGCACAGACAGCTAATTCAAATAAACTCGAGTTAAATACAGTGCAAGATACGACGCCAATGTAGTTGAAAGCCTCGGCAGGTGTTAACGTTGACAATATTCAGCCGCACGAATAATAAGAAAAAGCCCAAATTCTACGCTCAAACTCTTCTCCTACTTCCGATTCCTCGCTCTCCTAAACCTCAACCATTTATTCCGCAGCGAGATTTAAATATAGAATTTTTGTGAAAAATTACGAGTTTGAAATAAATCTCTAAATGTGAATAAATTTGAACAAATGCACCTCAGTCATTGAGAATTTTTAAAACGGATTAAAAAAAACTATTGCTGCTGTTGAAAAAACTAGGAGTATGAGAGAGACTAAGAGTGAGTCAAAAGTATTGGGACACGCGTATTTAGTCATGAAGAGAGACTTTCCTCAACTGATGCGGCCTCATCCGAAGAAAACGCTAAAGTCTTTCTTAAATTATATAGTATTAAACATGTTCCCACATATTCCAAGGGCACCACATGTAACACAGCAACGCTATCGTCAACCCGCAATCAAAATACACGTACTTTCCTTCTCTATCTGAACCAGTGCGGGTTCCTGGTCTCAAAAACACACTCATTTCTCTAGCATTCATAGAACATACTGTAGATGCCAAAAGAAAACAGACGAAGTGTAGAAAAAATTTAAACAAAATCTAGTCATACCACATGATAGCACAAGAAAGAGAGAAAGGGGAGGAGGGGGAATGTCGAGTTGAGGGGGAGGGGAGATGAGCTCACGACAATTCCTCAAAGGGAACACCGCTGGTTAGGGGGGGTGCATGGCAAGGAGGAAGGGGAAGGGGAAAAGTTTTGGGCTGAGTATATCTCCCGGGGCCATTCTCCCTCGCCTGCCTGTCCTTCACGCACCGAGAATGTATCCCCACGAGAGAGACGAGTACACTAGAGGGGAGAGTTTAGGGGGTGGCGAAGAGGAATAAGTGGAATTGTGGGAAGGGGCAAAAAGAAAGGAGGCCGGGGAGTCGCGCCACGGGGAGTGTGCGTGTGAGGGAGGGAGATTTCCGCAAACTAAAATTGTTCACTGTAGCAATTTCAGTCGTGGCACAGCGTATTCATGCGCAATTTTCTGGTGGTAAATATTCAAAAGTCAATTGATAACAAAAAAATCACGCAAATATGTTTTCAAAAACATTACCTTAGAGAAAATTCTCCCATTTTTATTTTAATGAACTTATAACACAACATGCACATGAAATAAAATCATTTAGATATTAATCATTTTGTAGAGGAAAATGACAATATAAATACATCATTTAATCACAAAATCCCTCTCATGGACTACAACCTTGTCGTGGTGGAAGGGGTTGTGTGTTCCGACGACCCCTAGAGCTGTGCTGGCGGGAGTAATAATAATTACTCCTGGAAGGGTCACCCATGCCACATAGGTCGAAGGTTAGGAGCCAGACGAAAGGTAGTCCACGCAGCGTTTGTTGCTCAGTGAGGCGGCTGCAATGGCGTCTGACCCCAGTGGGGCGGCCATTAAGTGATGGTGTCACGTTAAAAACACTATTGAGGAAGGCAACGGGAAACCACCTCAATTATGATTCCCAAGAATGTAAGGATGGGCACTATAGATAATATGAGTCCTGGCAACTACGGGACTCGGCCCAAGAGGCCGTGTGTCGTGCCCGGCAGCGGGAGAGGCAAGGCTTCCGCGGTCGTCATCCCACGAAACCCTTGCAGGGAAGAAATAACTGCAGCGGGACAGAAGACTTAGAAGAAGACGAAAGTAGTTAGAATAGGAACCTGGAACGTCAGGACAATGTTGAGGAGAGGCAAATTAGAAAATATTAAGCGAGAGATGGAAAGAGGTAATATAGATGTTTCAGGTCTCTGCGAGGTGAGATGGAAGGATAGCGGGGATTACTGGAGTGACAATTATAGAGTGATATACAGTGGCGGGGACGAGAGCCAACGATGGGTTGCCGTAATTTTAAATAAAGGGGTAGGAAGAAGCGTAGTCAACATAGAGCAAGCAACTGATAGAATTTTACTCGTAGATATTAAAGCAGAGCCATCGAACTTGATCATTGTTCGGGTATACATGCCACCGAGCAACCACAAGGAGGAAGAAGTCGATAGGATGTACGATGAGTTAGAGGATATAATTGCGTGTGTTCCTGCAGGGAATCATTTGATAGTGATGGGGGATTGGAATGCGACGGTAGGCGAAGGAAGAGATGGGGGTGAGATGGGGGAATATGGGTTAGGCACGAGGAATGAACGCGGGGAGAAAGCAATTGAATTCTGCAGGAGACAATGGTTAGTCATCATCAACACATGGTTTAGACACCACAAAAGGTGTAGGTATACATGGAAAATGCCAGGTGACTCAGAAAGGTATCAGTTACATTATATTATGGTTAGGCACAGGTTTAGGAACAGTGTGATAAATTCGGACAGTTTTCCAGGAGCGGACGCGGACTCAGACCACAATTTAGTTGTTACGAAATGTAACGTTCATTTCAAGAAGATAAGGCAAGGGCGGCGGGTTAGGAAATGGAATTTAGAAACAGTAAATGGATTAACGAGGAAGGAGTATCAGCAGGCTGTAGAGAAAATAATGGATGACGGTAAAGAACTGAGTACTATCGAAGAAAAATGGGAATGTATCAAGAAAGGGATATGGGAAGCCGCTAAAGACACTATAGGAACCGTTAACGGGAAAAGGATAAGGAAACCATGGGTAACGGATGAGATGATTGCAAAGATGGACGAGAGAAGAAGATGGAAAAATGTAAACACAGAGTTAGGCAAAATGAAGTACAAAGAGTTAAACAATAAATTGAGAAGGGCCACAAATAAAGCAAAAGAAGAATGGTGGAAAACGCAATGCGAGGATATGGAAAATTTACAGAAGAAGGGTAAAATTGGTGCTCTATACAGCAAGGTTAAGTTATTATCGGGAAGTAAGAAGGCAAGATCTGTGCTAACAGTGAATGATAAGTGGGGTAAGATAATAGTTGAACCAGGAAAAATCCAAGAGAGATGGAAGGAATATATAGAAACACTGTATGGTAAAGAACTTAGGCCGACAAGGTTAGACATAGAAAAGGAACATGACGTAGAATAAGATAGCTTAGGTCCAGGCATACTCGACGATGAAATAAAAAGGGCATTAAAGGAGATGAAAGCAAGTAAGGCTGTGGGGGTGGACAATATTCCTGTAGAAATGTTGAAATTTTTAGGAAAAGGTGGGAAGAAGGCCATATATGGACTGATTCGTAGTATCTATGAGGAAGGAATCTGGCCGGAAGATTTTGTGATATCGGTGTTAGTTCCTATTCCAAAAAAGGCAAAGGCTACGTCATGTGTGGATTACAGGACAATAAGTTTGATATCCCACGCAGCTAAAGTTATTCTGAGGATCATCAACAAAAGGAAAGAGAGTAAGGCAAATGATTACTTAGGGGATGATCAGTTTGGGTTCAGGAAAGGAAGAGGTACGCGTGATGCCATTGCAGTAATAAGTTCACTAATCGAGAGGAATATAGAATACAACCAGGACGTTTTTGCCTGTTTTGTAGATTTTGAAAAAGCATTTGATAGAGTGAATTGGGAAAAATTAATGCGTGTATTGTAGACAATAGGAATGGATTGGAGGGACAGGAGACTGATCCGCAACCTGTACATGTCTCTGTCTGCTCAGGTGCGAGTGGGGAACGGAGAGTCCGGATGGGCAGCGTTAGGAAGAGGTGTAAGGCAGGGTTGCCCATTGTCACCGGTACTGTTCAACGTATACGTAGAGGAAATGATTCAAGAGGCATGGGAAGAACTGGAGGTAGGAATGAAAGTCGGAGGGGAATTCGTGAAATCGGTTACGTTTGCTGATGACCAAGCATTAGTTGCTCAGTCAACCAAGGGATTGCAAGCATTGCTGAGAGAATTGGAGGTTCAGTGCGATGAATATGGGATGAGAATCAATATTAATAAAATGAAGGTTATGCGATTTTCCAGAAAGAAAAAAGCTAAGCTAAATATTAAAATGGGCGGGGAAAAAATAGAGCAGGTAGAGCAGTTTACATATCTCGGAAGTGATTTGGACCAATATGGTCAAAGTGGTAGGGACGTAAGGAGAAGAATTGCGCTAGGCAACGAGGCTTTCTCAAGGAGGAGGGAGTTGAGGACGGGGACGTTGAGTAGGGAGGTTAAGAAAAGATTAGTAAAACTTTGATATGGATCATAGCTATGTGCGACGTGGAATCATGTTTACTGAAGCAGGAAGGTAGACGTAGATTGGAGGCTTTTGAAATGTGGGTGTCGAGAAGAATGGAGAAGGTGAAATGGACCGAAAGGAAAACAAATGAGGAAGTACTGGAGATGGTGGGTGAGGAGAGGGGTTTGTTGAGAGAAATCCTAGGGAGGCAGGAAAAATGGATGAAAGGCGTATTGAAAGGTAGTGGAATGTTGAAGAAGGTAATAGAGGGGAGAATGTTGGGCAAGCAAGGAAAGGGTAGGAACAGGATAGGTATGTTGGACGGGATGAAGGGAGGAAAGAAGTACACAGATATGAAGAGGGACCTGATGTAGAGTAGGTTGCTGGATTGGGTTTTGTTTGGAGGTACACTATATTTATTTGATAGTTGTGTCCATCCAAAAACCTACCTTAACCGGTAGATTACCTAATAATAATAATCACAAAATGGGGCGTTTACGTTTATGGAAACTTTTCAAGATACGGTAGGGAAGGAAGGAGGACAGGTTTTTGAATTCCACTAAATATGTTAAATTAAATATTTATTAAAATTGCAAGTGTTCTCTTTATTTCTTCGCCCAATCCATTCACACTAATAATAATTCCATCCAATCATAAAATCCTTCAAAAATCTTAACAGATCACATCTGGTCGCCAAGAAAGAAAAAGATCCAATTACGACTAATGAAATTACAGAGGAGACTCCGGCTCATTGATACGTATAGTGTAATGGCTTACGCTTTCAAAGACTGGTCACAATGAAAAACAGGCGACGAACGAACGGACGTTAGCCACTGAATGAGGTTTAAATCGGAGTTTTGCGCCGTCATTGACAATGTCTCTGTCTTTGTGTGTTTTTTTAAAGGCAAATCACTTCGGATACATCCCATCCGACTCGTGGTTTTACATCTTTGTATCCCAGAGGAATTCAATGGATGTGCTGAACGTCATACGCAACTCAGAAGCATTAAAATGGTGGTCGGCAATTGGCCAGCACATAAAGATGATGGATTCGGAAGCTGCCCCGGTCTTCTTCCAACTTTTTCTCGATGATATTGAGTTTTCACTGCTGAGCGAAACGGCATCATTCCCTAATTATTATTCCCTCGCCTCTCTTAACACAACTCAACTCGACATCCAACCTTTCAACAAGCCAATTTTTAACTCTGTATACTTCATCCCGTCCAACATCCCTATCTTATTCCTGCCCCTTCCTCGCTTGCCGAACACTCTCCCCTCTGTCGTGGTCTTCGACATCAGTTATTGGGGGAGAGTGCCAAGACAATGGGTGGGGGGGAAGAGTTGAAAGGGAGGGGAGGGCGTGAGGGTGTCAACAACTAACTCAAACACTGAATTTGCAACAAATGAAAAAAGGCCAACTGTTAACCTAAGAATCAGCCTACCCGATATTTTTGTCCGCGATACACAATTATAAGAATAGACATTTCTGCACTCGAGTGAGCCAGACCACGCGACAAAGACTCACAGTGATCAATGCTGGTATGATAATTTGGAAAATCCGAAAAAATTGAACGCATTACGTTTAAAAATTATTTTGGTTTACCGTTTCCCTTAAAAATCATATTACCTCTAACTACATTTTTAGTAGTTAATACCTTGGTTGTACTATTTAGCAAAACCAAATTACGAACACAATTTTTGTAAAATATTTTTTTCATTCATGAAAAATATTATCATCAGTTAGGTAAAATGAATGTACGAATCAAACGTAATACGAAAACATCAGGTGATACCCTACTAAATGAACTTTGAACCTGATTATGGACGTAGGGTTCCGCACGACCTTTCTGCCTCCGGCATTCATTTTTGAATACGATAAATATTGCGTGGCTCATTCATAAATTCCACAAATATGCCAAAAACTTAATTTTCTTACATCCATGACTCCAATGGATGGAAAGTACCACTGGAATATTATCCAGAGTACAACCGCAAAACTAGCAAAAGACTAAATGGATTATGATTAACAAATATGGGTTCTCGATGGTTATGATTTCAACGCCTAGACCGATGGAGTTGGCAGGGATTTCACCTTTACAAAATAAGTTGTCTTGGCGTGGCCATCCTCAATGTTTTCACAATATTTTACACCTATTTTAATGCTCTTTTACCTTTCGAATACACGTATTGTGTTGCCATTCCTCATGTTCTTCTTCTGTCAAACATTTGAAATCAAATTACACTAGTTTTAGGTACCACACTGGTTGAATTTCTGAAATGTGGTCTCAACCAGATTGGCGGGCAGAGCAGTCGCCCGACACAAAAAACAAGATGACAGTCCATAAGTCTCGGCCTCCCCGCGGAGTCGCCTTCGCCCCTCGGCGGATGGAGTTCCCGCGAAAGGGAGACAAATTAGCGCAGCCCAACATTACCTGCAGAATTTACTTTTAGACTTTTAGTACATTTCACACAAGGAACAGAAAGACCTCCTCACAATCACCTCGCGAGGTTTTGGTTCGAGGGAGGGTGGGGGGGGGGCGAGAGCGGAGCGCGGGGGTGGGGGGAACCACTGGCGGCTATGGGAAAGATGGCCACGAATGGAAGGGAAACATGTAAAGGGATGTCATATGCAGAGGGAGAGAGAGGGAGGAAGGAAAAATATTCAAGAGGCCGCGTTAATTTTTAATTCCCTACCCTTCGCTTCGCTCCAACCCCTCCGAAAGATCCCGGAGAGCTCCCCGCCCCGGCCACCCTCTCCCAACTTGGCCCTCCGCTCTCCCTAACTCATAAACCTCCCCCAAACAACATCCCCTTTCTCATATTTATCCAGTTAAATAAAAGAGCCTTCTCCTTTCTTTCCGGCCGCCCTCCCTCAGTTTTTAACCCCCTCCCTCTCTTTCTTTGACCTTCCTGGCGGCCTCCCTCCCCACCGCTTCACCTTTCATTCCCCCGACACTCGATTATCTTTTGTTTCCGACAGGGCCCACCGACCGCACCATGAGGAGTAATGGGCATGGATACGAGGGAAGCACAAGGGGTGGGGGGCGCGGGAGAGGGGAAGCCGACTAGTGTTCGGAGGTCGTGCTCCGCCGTCTTGAGGGACGTCCGCCGCCTCAACGCCCTCATTCACCCGAAATATGAACACATGCGCGGCAAATCTGTTATTTATTTGCTACAGAATACCGTGATTCACAAAATTTGTTGCCATCGCCAGGAAACGCACTAATATTCCAAGGAAGTTTGAATCAAAAAATCCACTGAGGATACTAAATGGGATAGACCGGAAGAGGCGCCGATCAAACCTCGACGAGACCCTCTCGTTCGGCGCGAAACGTCGTATATCCCTGGCCGTCATGAGCACAGAGCACCATTAGAATTTTAAGAACCGCACGCAAAGAAATAGCTCGCTTAACGTTATATCCGTGGATGTATTTTGACCGGTGTCCACGGACTCTTCTGACCTATACCATATGTATCCATGGAAACGCAAGAACCGAATCCAATATGTCAAGCATTCCATTCGGTTAGAAAAAATGCATGCTTGTCACCTATTCGTCATTCGGGTAGTATGCCGATTGCAAAACTAACACCAACTTCTTTTTTCATAATAACCACGATCTTCGCAATATTTGCCGTCACTGGAAAAAAGGGGGGATAATAAGATCGTTAGCATTCGTCAGCAATAATGCCCTTCGTGAGCCACTGAACTGTCAGACCAAAGAATAATAGCAACCTACGAAAGGTACTGTTGGAGGTGGATCGAAGAGATTAGGTGGCAGATAAATCGAGCGACACCGAAGACTCAAGAGAGAAGCAAAGGCAGAGGCAGAGGATTTTCGCAGTGGAAGTGAATTGTGAGAAGCGAATCGCTGGGAGCGCGTGCGCGGAGGCGACCAAAGGGAGAAAGGCTAAGGTCAAAGGCACGGAGAGGGGGACGCCCACGGACAGACGACCACTGCTGCGGACAACCGCCCTTCGGAATGAACACCAACGAATGAGGGGACCCTCCGCAGAGCAGGACCAATTTATTAAATAAACACATAATGAGGTGAAAACATTTCGCAGAATTACAAAACTTACGCGAAGACTATCTCGGCGAACTCTCTCCGACTCGCGTCGTCATTTTAGAAATACATTCATATGCGGATACCAAGTGCACACACACACGGCGGCTACCAACCGAGTGTTCGTTCGTTCGAGCGAGGGATGAATGATCACGAGTGTTCGTTCTAACCGAACGCCCGCGGCCATACCCCGTTCAAGCCCCGTGTTATCGTGCACGACGTCCTCCGATTTGACCTTTTTCAACAGGGGTAGCTGTAACTATCCCAGGGAGAAATTTCTTTATTGACATGAGGCATTACACAACAGGTCATTTTGGGATACCTGCATAATACTCACTTCCCCTTTGAGTTCTTACTTGCAATGTTTTACAAAGTATTTTCAATCATTTAAAATATTTCAATGAATGCATGATGCAACAATGCACTGAGAGCTTACATGCGCGCCATCTTCCTGCAAACAAGCGGCCAGCGATCTTCTTTTCGCGGTCTTCGTGTTCCTTCGTGTTATTTCATTCCTTGAATGACACTCGATAAACCTCATCAGTGCAGTCTTCATAGCAAAGGTCCTAATGCCTCACTTTGGAATATCTATTAAAGTCTGTCTTCCCTCGGTCAAACATACCGCAGACTATTTCTCTTTTACAACGCTAACTTCTCCAGTTCCTTCCGGATAGTGGAGTCCCCCCGGAATGATCCCCATGAGATTATTTGATGCTCGTAGTTTTGTTTCCCATACTAAGTCAGATATTATATCTTTGTACCTCGAATTTCAGGCAGGTCTGTTTTCTGTGTGTAATTGAGGCTTCCAAGTCGCAAGTGTCACATTTTTCTGAGGGCAATTGGCCAATTTTCTTAAGTTGGGACTGAAATTCCCATGTCAAGTTAATATCCGAGTTGGTTTTTGATTGCAGTTTATCCTGATTTTGTGCCTGTCTAATATGCATGGATAAATGGGAAGTGCACCTTCCATTGACACTACGTGCTTAAGAGGACGGCTGATGGACCTTGCAAACCGCTCTTTCACTTCAAATATCTTCATGGGCCCCAGATCTTACTTAAAGCGCCAAATATTAAAAAAACAGCATTCTTTATGTCTGCGAATAGAGAAAAATGAACGTTCTTTTCTAAAAGAGAACGCGACAAACGAAGTGCATGGAAGGGCTAATGAAGGAAACACCGCTCCTCGGAGATAGCAGAGGCGAGAGAAAAGGGAAAGAGGTGGTGAGAAAGGGATCGAAGCGATGGATTACGGAGAGGAGGGCACGATCAGAGGCGATTTGAAGCGATTCATTCATGATTGGCACGATTCACTCATCATAAGCGCGGATAACCCATTAAAGAGAGCAATACCTGGTGCGTTCCAAAAATAATGCAATTGTATTTTCCGAGCCGTTCCTATTGGTTGGAGTGGAATCGAATCACTCGGAGTAGGTGGAGGGGGGAGCACTAAGCTTTTCCGCGAAACCGGTCTCAGTGCTCTCCAAGCTGTTGATGCGGGAGGACGTCAGTTACTGAAAACCTCTGCGCGCCGACCGTGTCACGAAAGACCAACCGAGCGAAAATTTCAAGTGAACTTTTGCAACGTGTTGAAAATGAACCTGACTATTTGGACAACGTCATCACTGGTGATGAAACAAGGGTTTTCGACCCAGCGACCCGGAAACAAAACGCCAAAGCACTGAGTGGCACACCGACCGTTCCCCAAGCCCAAAAAGGCAAGAATGAGGTAATCAAAGGCGAAAACAATGACAGTACTTTGAAGACTTTTAAGTGTGAGTTCAAATCTGTTCAATAAATTACTTTAAAAAAATAAATACCATTACTTATGGAACGCACTCTCTGTAGGAAATAAGCCAACAGGTACAGGCTAGGAACATAAACCAGATCAGAGGACATTTGCTTTCCGCAAAAGGTCTTCATTTCCATGGGTGATAAAAAATGATCACTCCTCGAGATGGCCCCGAGTGCATTTTGGCAATGGTAATAGTGAAGAAGATGGAGAGCGGGCCTGCGAGGGAAATGGAGGAAGGTTGAGGCGGAGAGCAGGTGGGGTGCGCGAGGGCGAGAGAGATGGAAGTGGCGGCGGCGGCGGAGGAGAGAGGGGGGACCGCCCCCCACCGCGCAATAAAGCGCGCCACCCACGGCCGGTCAAAGTGTTACACTCGTATTCGCCGTCGTTTCCCCGCAAAGGGGGGGGGGCGCAGTGAGCCACGATGGATGCGAATTTACGACGCGAGGGGGCCGGAGTAATACTCGCGAGCGGAAGTTGGGGCATTGTTTGTTATTTACACGAACGAGTGTCCAGGGGGGTGAGACCGCCGGCCGCCGCCTCACCGCACCGCGCCCCCCCCCGCCCCCTTCGGCGGCCGCACACTCTCGCCGACGGCCCCCGGGGAGTGGGGAGCGGTAAAAGTGTTGAAACGATGCTCTCGGGGGTGTCGGGGTGTCTTCGGGAACGGAATGTCGAGAATTCGTCCTTTTCTCTTCCTCATAAATCAGAGGGTGTGGGGGTAAAAGTTCGAAAGAGAGAAAGAGCACTGATTAGGGAGGGAGAGGGCATGAGACGGCTCACATTAGCGGCATCATTGAGACGTCAACCGAAGGAGGAGGGCTGACCCAGCGGAGGAGAAGACGTCTTTATTCTCGAGGCAGACGGACGCGGCACTATTTCGCCTCACACTTGGCATTCAGACGCGCCGTTGGCGGACGAAAATAAGAACAAAGGTGGCGTGGCGGGGCGTGGTGGCTTGAACCGGGGCGGGGGCTCAAGAGTAAATGATTCACTGGAGCGGAGAATGAATTCCGCCGATGCTGGGGAGCATAGTGGGGCGGGGGGAGGGGGGATAATGCTAAATCCACAAATGGAATTCCACGAGGAAATAAATGGGGGAGATAAAGAAAACGAATGGCATCAATTCGATGAGTCACTTCGAAGGATTGCTCGAGATAAAACAGCGACATCCCCGATCACTCCGAGAAGCCAAACAAGTAGCACACGCGACGGAAGTGAAACGGTTATAAAACGAAAGCTCTGGCCAAGAACATATCCATGAAGAACAAATGAAAATACGCAGGGCATGGGAGGACGAGACCGACTTTTGAAGTAAATTAACTTTTTTCTAATTAAACGATATTACATCTGCCCTTTGCATCTCTCATCTTACAATGGCCCTTTGGATACATGTACATTGACTGAACGTTTTGAGGTCCATGGAAGCTGTGAATGTTTCAAAATATAATTTTTATAATTAGGTGCACGTAGTCGTGTTGTGATAAATGAATAGCGTATTAAAATTATTAGAGAAGCTAGGCTGGGAATCACTCACTGAGCGAAGGTTAAATTACAGAATAAATCTCTCGCACAAATTGGAAGGGCGTCTCTTTAACAGTGATGTCAAAAATGAAGTATTACCCCCATCGTACAATGGATAAATTTAAGATGTTATTTTTCCACGAACGATAGGCGATCATAATAACATTGTTCGACCGCGGTCGTGTCATATTCGGGTCGAAATTACTCGGGTGTGTATGCACCCCCTGCCACACACCCTGGCGGTGGCTTGCAGGGTAATAGAAAATATAAATTTTAAGGATCGGTTGAATGCACAATCAATTTAAAATATTTTCCAGTCAAAGGCGTTCATTTGTGGTATTTCTGCAAGTGAGATATTTCACAAGGAACACTTCCACTTGGTACGATCAGCAAGAGCGCATTCTGTAGCACCTGATGGTGTCGGGGGAGCGAAAGATGTCAGACTACTAAAAATACTGCGGAATTCACCGAAGGCGTTTACTCAGACAAAAAAATAAAAATTTTTATAATTCTAACAAAAGAGTCAAGACTCAAAGCAATTTTTGGTCGAAACGGGTTGTAATTAGATGGACTAGAAATGTAAACCTGCGTAATACGACGCACAGATCACAAAATGTAATGCATAGTGAGACATTTGTAATACGTTGACACTACTAACGGAGGAGTTGAGCAATCAAGTTAATTAACCTCACTGAATCACAGAAATTTAAAAAAAGAGAAAATTCATTAATTAAGCCCCAAGATTATTACGCATGTACGTATGTATGTGGGTGGAAGACAACCCGGCTAGATATTTCCTCCCAATTCCTTCGACGAGACAAGCACACACGCATTACACTCATGTATTTACAGGAATTCGCATGTATTTACAGTAAACGAATGCGCAAATATTTTTTCGCTGCCTCCCGACATTCAAACATGAACATAAAACAGCAAACATTTTCAGCGAAACTAAGATTGTAAGGGCCAAAATGATGCACTAGTCATAGAGGGAAGGGGGGAAGTGCGCTTTGGACGGCGTTTCCACCGAAGAATTTAGAGCGAAAACATCAAACACACACTCTTTCACCGTAAATCTCTCCATGCAAAGCCCCCAGCTCTTCACTTAGTGGCGCCGATCCGGGGCGGGCTGAATGTTTTAAAACAATACTCTTTTTATGTGTGCGAATGGAGGAAAAGGGTAAAAATGAACGTTCCTTCCTCAAAAGGGAGAGTCAGGGGGGAGGGGGGGTGGGGTGGGTTGACCTCAGCAATAGGCGTGTGGCCCAGCGCTGCGGAGGTCAGGCCGCGGTGCTCAATCCTTCACTCGGTTCTCAGGAAACGGTGGGGACAAAAAAAGGACAAACTTAGAATAACACAAAAAACATTTGACGGAGGACCAAGGAATCGCGGATGGCGCACGGAATGCTTTGCAAGAGGAACACGCAGCAGAAATAATAATATTTTTAATTCCATGCGTTCTCATTTCGCGAGGGCGAAAAGTCAACGATTTTCGGGGACGGCCGTGAGCGGGAGGAACGGCTCGGTAACGACGGGGTGACTGGGCGCGCCTGGCGATATTTTGAGTGGTGGGGTACGACGGGGAGGAAAAAATGCACAAAATAAGGGGAAACGGTTGAAAATAGTCGCGTACGAAAGAGCGCCACTTTGAAACGATGGGAAAGGCTTCGGGGAGAGAGGGGGGGGCATCGAGAAAGACAATAATTTGAGCATTGCTTCCGAGCGACTGAACACCCAAAGGGGATGAAAGAGAGCTTTCTTTTTTTTTTGCCTGTGGGACTCGTAGCTTTTCGTACAGATTGCGTGGCTCGTGCGGACCTTTGATTTGAGCAAAGGGACTGCTTTAATTTAATACCGTTCCGTTTGAAACGGCCGTCTTTACGGCAAGTACGAATGCCGGGAAAGAGAAGCGAGACGTTGGAAGCGCAAGGAGAGTTGAATGCGAGTTAAGGAGACGGAATGGATATTATGCACCTGGGCACGTGTGATTAAAATAATTAAAACGTGCATCCGCTCTTTGAAAACGCCGTCCTCCATCCCTCGGATCATTAAAGCCAGCGCAATGTTTAGGACTGCTCGAGTGGAAATTATTTGCTGCCCACGCCCAACGAATACGTAATTATTGCCGCGGGAATGTTAATTAAATACGGATAAGTAAATTCGGTTTTAATATGAAGCGCGATTGTTTCATTTATTACCGCGATCAAGATTAAACTTCATTAATTTGCAAATAAACAGCCAACAAAACCCACCCACCATCAAACGATTGGAATTTAGCAGCCTATTATTTGTTTCCTCCCTCGTTTTAAGTGTCGTCTACTTAGTTACGCGTATTTGGGAAAGTGGCGCACGGGCGTAATTTATATCATGCGCCGAAAGTTAGGAAACGTGACAAACATTGTGCTCGCGATATTTTCGAGAGAAGTGGAACGATGAAAACAATTATTTCGAGGCACGAGAGCGATATCCGAGATCACGGGCACACAACTGCCATGCCCTTCGGCAAAAGTCGACTGCTTCGAAGGGGGGAATGTTTTACCGAATGGCAGCTGGCTACGGAGGCAGTCATCGAACGCGTTGCCTCTCCGCCCACCACTCGAAATAGCTGAGAGCACACACGCGCGAAGACCAAGCCATCACTCGCCGGCGCGGGTGCATGACATGAAAGAGATCCCTTCCCCCCTGCGTTGCGGTGCGAGAGAGGCAACCCGTAGGGTGGCCGGCCGGCCGGAGTCTCTTGTGCGGAAGAGAGAGAGCTGGACACGGGCCAACCGAGTCCCCCCCCCCCCCGTCCTCCTTTGAGCGCACAGAATGGCCCGCCGATAAAGAGGGCCCGGACCTTCGGAGCATCACAACTCCGGTCCGAGTGGGATCCGCCGCCGCCACGCCCCCCTCTCGCCAAAACGAGACGCCGGGCCCGCCCCCACAATGTCCAGGCGACGACGCCTTGCTCAGCGGCGCTCTGGACTCGTTAGCGGGGCCGACAGCGACACGACCGCCGTTTTTCTTCGCAAGAGGCAAGACCGATTCCGTGCCATCAGAACGGTTTTCGAAGAATTCTTATTAGGTGGCCTACCGTTTGAGGGAGTCTTTGAATGACCACGGATTGAATGCAGCTGCATTTATTGGCATTAACTAACAAAGACACCACAACCCGCACAGCAAAAGGTTGCTCTTCGATTCCACATGTGTTCCATCTCCCCACATTCCGTCCAACATGCAAATCCCATTCCTACCACTGCATCTCCACTCTGGCACAGCATCCAGTCCAGTCAGTTCCATTCAAGTGCTCCGCACCCAACTTCCTGCCTCCTTGGGATTTCACCCTCTTCCTCGTTTGTTGTCCATTCTCATTCTTCTCCACACCAGAATTGCAAAAGCCTCCCTTCTACGCCTTTCAACTTCCTTCAATGGACAGGTTTCCGAGCCGTAAAAAACTGCGCCCCAAATCCATTTTTTTCCTAACATGCTCACTTAACATCCCCGTCTCCAATTCCCCCTCCTTGTGAAAACTTCTTTGCCCAGCGCATTATTATTTTCCTTACGTCCCTACTACTTTGACCGCCTTGGTCCAAAACACTTTCAAGATACGTTAACTGTTCTACCTGCTCTTTTTTTCCCCTCCTATTTTAATGTTTAGCTTAGCCTCTTTCTTTCTGGAAAATCGCATAACCTTTGTTTTATTAAACTTGATTCTCATCTCATTTTCCTCCAATCTATTCATATTTTCTGCAATATACTCATTATTTTTGCCCAATTCACTCTACCAAACGCTTTGTTTTATTAATATTGATTTTCATCCCATATCTATCGCACTGAATTTACAATTCACTCAACAATGCTTATACCCCTTGGCTGATATATATTCATTAGTTTTTCCCAATTCACTCTATCAAACGCTTTTTCTAATTCTACGAAACAGGCTAATAAGTCCTGATTCTATACTATGTTCCTCTCTACTATTAGTGACTTTATGGTATCGCAACCACGTTTCCCCTACCTGAACCCAAACTGATCATCCCTTATGTATTCACTTTACTTTATTCTTTATTGATGTTCATACGTACTGCTTTTGCTGCGTTTTAAATCAAATTTATCGTCCTATAGCCCTCACATACTCGTACGCCTACCTTTTTTATGAGGTGACTACGAGTACGAGTCGTAATCTCGTAGTCCTCGTAATAGTGATCTAACGAAACGTAACGGCAAAATATACATGAGTATACGAAAACCCTTATAAATGTAAGGAAATTTAACCATAATAACTTTTCCTTCCATATTTTTCTAAACCCTTTATTAGTTTCAGGAAAATTTGTGAATTACAATATGAAACTCGATCGAAAATGTATTACAGATGTGTAATGGTCAAATAACAATCCCTTTTGGCCTTCATTAAAATTCGAGTGGAAGTGTTTATTATTAAGTTGAAAAAGATTTTTCATTAATTTTTAAAACGACTTTATCTTATGTTAATTTTATCACACTGACACAAAACTACTATTGAATTATGCTCTTGTTTACATGTTTACTGGACTGATGTCGGAATTACACAACGAACAGAGTTATAGTCAACAAAATATACCATTTTATTGCTTCATACGATTTCCAATACGCGCATTGAATGAGAATAACATTTAAAAATAATTCGCCTCAAGATTCTTTCAGATTTTTAAAGCATTGGATTAAAAAAGTAACGAAGATAAAAAAACCACCAAGGCGTCCTTCTTTAGCGAAGCATCGACGCCTAAAAATTAACACAAGTTAAACCATCTCACATTTCAAAATATTAGGCATGTAATTTGAATTCACACTCCAGAAATTATTTGGCGGGAAGTCTCCGAGTCCGAGGCACCCTAGAGTTATCACCAGAGAGAGAGAGAGAGAGAGTTATCTTGCAGCAGGAAGCACACACGCAGCTCGTCCGAAGGTCCCCCCTTCACATTCCGCCTTTGTCGGCGAGAGCTCGCTCCCCGCGAAACCTCGGTAGCAGACCTCCCCCGTCGTGGAACCGACAGACGTCCACGGCAAACCAACGCCTTCTTTCTCCGCAAAACTCTCCCCCCTCGCCCCCCGTGGGCGACGGCCTGCAAACCTACAAGCCTGCAAGCCAGGTCGTAAAACCCACCGCTCGGAAGTGTGAACACTCTATCGAGCAGAGGTGAACTCGGATCGAGGCCTTGCTCTCACACACTCAAACATGCGCACAGACGCACGTCCCCCCCCCACACACGTTCCTCCCTCCCCGCAGTCGCCCCCGCGACCCCCTTGGGCACCCCCTCGCCGCTTCGAAGACGACTGGACGGGTGCTGCGTCGCAGGGTGGTCACTCGCCCGTGCACCCACCTCACATGCACCCCCGCAGACCGCTGCGGCACAAAAACCCCGAAACGGAAGAGGTGCGGCGGGGTGAGGGGAGGACCGGGGACAACCCAGGGGAGGCAGCCGCTCCCAACGAATTTATGGAGTGCCAAGGACGGGTGGCGAGGAGTGGCGGTGGCAAGGCGGGAGCGGTCAAGAGAATTTGTCCACGAAATGTGTGGGCGGGGAAGAGAGTCCGGGCGAGGACACGAGATTATACGCGAGTGGAGAATGGGATTTCAGGAAAGGAACCAACGGGGCAGATTAGAAAAGTTATGGTCCTAACGCACAATGGTGGGTCGACTGGCAAGTGGGCGGCGAACCCGGAGGAGGGGAGAGATATTGGAAAACACGATTCGGAGACAAACTAATTTGGGGTAGGAAGACTCTTACAGGTATCCACAGGAACATAAGACAAACAGATTGTTTACGTAAAAAATGTAAATGGAAAACAGCATATTTTATATAGGTTCAAAAAAATCGCTACGATAAAATGAACGGATTTATTTACACAGTTGATAGCACTTCAGACATGGTTTCTCCATCAATTCAAATTAAACTGATATCCAGCACATCTGCATTAATTTCATTCACAGACGGGGCAAACTAAACGAAAATTGGGCGTTTGAGAGCCTCGAAGAAATCGGAACAAATTAGAAGTAGAATACAAAATGTAGCACGGGAAGGCACGAGATTATATTTTTTAATCCCAGTAGCCCATGAAGTAATGCTATGGAGTCTTTTGATGGAGCCTCCGGATGGCCAATCTGCGGTCCTCCGATGACCACAGTCTCCCCCTTATAGCTCTCCCTACAGTATCACAATGCTCGACCCGTCGTGCACCCCGGCCACGCGCCGGACGCATCACTCGAGGATGGAGAGAAAGCCGTATGCGAGCATGCATTCGACGCACATAGTACACACACACACACACTGCCGACGAGTAAGCGACATGATCGGTCTTCGGCATTCCAAAAAGAGGAGGGCTTGTTCTCACATCACTCCCAGGTGTCTGTCGGGTGAATTAGATGGGGAACCGCAGGGAATTGCAAGGTCTATCGCGAGGGCGCCAGTCAGGTGCGGGACGAAGTCCGCGCGGTGGGGAGGGGGCGGAGGCGAGCGAAAGGGCGGGAGCCAGTTGGAATATCGCGGGAGTGGGGGGCGGTCGTGCATGCGTGACCCTGGGGGGGGGCACTCGGGTGAGGGGTGCGGGCACCATTGGGGCCGACCGCGCTCTCCTCGGGCCGGAGACGACGCCACCATTGACGAGTCGGGAAGAAAGGGTTGCCAAAGACGCCGGAGACTAAGGGCCGCTTTAAAAAGCTTCCAAGAGGGTTGTTGCAGGCTGCGGGGTCGTCGGGCGGGCTTTGGAACGATGGGCGGGCGTCCGAAGGAGCGGGGAGGTACTGGAGGGCAGAGAGAGAGATCCTGTATGGATGAAACGGTGACGGCCCGAGCGATTCTCTTCTCCCAATGGAGACCACCGATATCAAATAAATATCGACCCGGAGATAGTTATCGACCGAGAAATATCGACAATGCTGAGTATCTCGATCGATATCGACAATATCATGCATATCACATATCGACTCCAACATGTAACGACTCGATCGACGGGGCACACGATCTATGAGAAGATAAGATTACAGGTGCTCCTGGAGGGAAAGGTTAAATAGAGAGGGGGGATCTGGAGTGGGGAGAGGAGACGAAGGAAGAGATAAACACCAAGGGGAGAAAGGAGCAATGGAATTCTGCGGGAGAAGGTAATACTAATCAGTCTCCTGTCCCTATTCCAATCCATTCCTATTTTCTGCAATACACGCATTAATTTTTCCCAATTCACTCATCAAATGCTTTTTCGAAATCTACATAACAGGCAAAAACGTCCTGATTGTATTCTATATTCCTCTCAATTAGTGATCTCATTACTGCAATGGCATCACGCATACCTCTACCTTTCCTAAACCCAAACTGATCATCCCCTAAGTAATCATTTGCCTTACTCTCTATCCTTTTGTTGATGACCCTGAGAATAACTTTAGCTGCGTGGGATATCAAACTTATTGTTCTGTAATCCTCACATGATGTAGCCTTTGCCCTTTTCGGTATAGGAACTAACACCGATCTCACAAAATCTTCCGCCCAGATTCCTTCCTTATAGATACTACGAATCAGTCCATATAGAGTCTTCCTTCCACATTTCCCTAATCCTTTCAGGAGTTCCACAGGAATGTTTTCTACCTCAGCGGCCTTATTTAGTTTCATATCCCTTAATGTCTTTTCTAACTCGTCAACGAGTAAGCCACGACCTAAGCTATCTTCTTCTACGCCATGTTCCTTTTCTACAGGTATGTCTAACCTTGCCAGCCTAAGTTCTTTGCCATACAGTGTTTCTATATATTCCTTCCATCTCTCTTGGATTTTTTCTGGTTCAACTGTTATCTTACACTACTTATCATTAACTGTTAGCACAGATCTTGCCTTCTTGCTTTCCGATAATAACTTAACCCTGCTGAATAGCGCACCAATTTCACCCTTCCTCTGTAAACTTTCCACATCCTCGCATTGCGTTTTCCACCATTCTTCTTTTGCTTTAATTATGGCGTCTCAATTTATTTTTTGACTCTTTGCACTTCATTTTGCCTGTACTATGAACTATGGGTTCACATTCTTCCATATTCTTCTCTCATCCATCTTTGCAATCATCTCATCCGTCACCCATGGTTTCCTTAACCTTTTCTAGTTAACAGTTCTTATAGTGTGTTTTGCGGCTTCCGATATCCCTTGCTTGATACATTCCCATTTTTCTTCGATAGTACTCAGTTCTTTACCGTCATCCATCATTTTCTCTACAGCCTGCTGATACACCTTCCTCGTAAATCCATTTAATGCTTCTACATTCCATTTCCTAACCCGCCGCCCTTGCCTTATCTTCTTGAAATGAACGTTACATTTCGTAACAACTAAATTGTGGTCTGAGTCCGCGTCCGCTCCTGGAAAACTGTCCGAATTTATCACACTGTTCCTAAACCTGTGCCTAACCATAATATAATGTAACTGATACCTTTCTGAGTCACCTGGCATTTTCCATGTATACCTACACCTTTTGTGGTTTCTAAACCATGTTTTGGTGATGACTAACCCCTGTCTCCCTGCAGAATTTAATTGCTTTCTCCCCGCGTTCATTCCTCGTGCCTAACCCCTATTCCCCCACCTCACCACCATCTCTTCCTTCGCTTACCGTCGCATTCCAATCCCCCATCACTATCAAATGTTTCCCTGCAGGAACACACGCAATTATATCCTCTAACTCATCGTACATCATATCGACTTCTTCCTCCTTGTGGTTACTCGGTGGCATGTATACATGAACAATGACCAAGTTCGTCGGTTCTGCTTTAATCTCTATGAGTAATATTCTATCAGTTGCTCTATGTTGACTACGCTTCTTCCTACCCCTTTATTTAATATTAAGGCAACCCCTCGGTGGCTATCGTCCCCGACGCTGTATATTATTCTATAATTATCACTCCGGTAACCCCAGCTACCCTTCCATCTCACCTCGCATAGACCTAAAACTCGTAGTCTGACCTGAAGAAGGCCTCGGAATAGGCCAAAAGCTCAAACAATCTACAATGTGAGTGTCCTTTTACGTGTTATCTCTTCTGTATGCAAAAAAATATGCAAAAATAACTCGGATATATATATATATATATATTCTGTTCCTAATTCCTCTTGAGAAAGGTGGTTGGACCACCGAAAATTCGAGAACCATTGAGTCCCTCTTTTGTGTGTTTTGGTTTCTGTGTTTGTTATGACTATCAGTGAATTTACATTACACGTTTGTGGGTTTTCCAAAAAAGTGTATATATATATTTTTTTTTGGTAATCTACCGGTTAAGGTAGGTTTTTTGGATGGACACAACTATCAAATAAACATTTTGTGACTCCCCACCTAGCAAACTAATCAATATCAGGTCCCTCTTCATCTCGGTGTACTTCTTTCCTCCCTTCCTCCCGTACAACAACCCTATCCTGTTCCTACCCTTACCTCGCTTGCCCAACATTCTCCCCTCTATTACCCTCTTCAACATTCCACTACCGCTCAATACACCTTTCATCCATTTTTCCTGCCTCCATAGGATTTCTCTCAACAAACCCCTCTCCTCCCCCACCATTTCTAGTACTTCCTCATTTGTTTTCCTTTCGGTCCATTTCACCTTCTCCATTCTTCTCCACTCCCACATTTCAAAAGCCTCCAATCCTATCTATCCTCCTGCTTCAGCGACCACGTTTCCGCGCCGTACATAGCTACGCTCCATATCAGAGTTTTTACGAGTCTTGTCTTAACATCCCTACTCAACGTCCCCGTCATCAACTCCCTCCTCCTTGAGAAAGCCTCCTTGCGTAGCGCAATTCTTCTCCTTACGTCCCTACCACTTTGACCGTATTGGTCCAAAACACTTCCGAGATATGTAAACTGTTCTACCAGCTCTATTTTTTCCCCGCCTATTTTAATATTTAGCTTAGCCTTTTTCTTTCTGGAAAATCGCATAACCTTTGTTTTATTAATATTGATTCTCATCCCATATTTATCGCACTGAACCTCCAATTCACTCAACAATGCTTGCAACCCCTTGGCTGACTGAGCAACTAATGCTTGGTCATCAGCAAACCTAACCGATTTTACGAATTCCACTCCGGCTTTCATTCCTACCTCCAGTTCTTCCCATGCCTCTTTAATCATTTCCTCCACATATACGTTGAACAGTACCGGTGAAAATGGGCAACCCTGCCTTACACCTCTTCCTGACACTGCCCATCCGGACTCTCCGTTCCCCACTCGCACCTGAGCAGTCTGAGACATGTACAGGTTGCGGATCAGTCTCCTGTCCCTCCCGTCCCTCCCTGTCACGTAAAAAACACTATTGAGGAAGGCAACGGGAAACCACCTCAATTATGATTCCCAAGAATATAATGATATATATATATATATATATATATATATATATATATATAAGAACACATAAAAAGAACACTCACAATAATATCTTGATAATTTCGACGTACTCGAACTCCGTCTTCTTCGGAAGATAAGATATGAGAACATGACAATGACGCGACCACATCCTTACTGCCCCAATGCCCCTCTGTCGCTTACAGACGACCAGCCAATCTCAGAAACCTTCTGAGATCCACCAACCCTTTGACACCCCGCCCTGACAAATTTCCACATATTTCCCCTACCTGCAATCGCCCCCGATGTAAAACAGGTCTCCTAATCAGATCTGCTCCCCTCTTCCCACATCCCCTCATTGTCCCTTCACCCCGTTCCCACGCTAATTGCCTCTCAAAAAATATTATCTATATTTTGTCGTGCAAACATTGCACCTCATTCTACATAGGCGAATGCATCACCCCCTTATCCATCCGAATGAACAATCATCGCTACTCCTGTAATTCTGCTTCACTCTCTTCCTATCCCTTTACACGCATGTTCACACCACCTATCATTTGACGAATGCTTTTCCCTAACAGTTCTAGAATCCCTACCTGATTCAGCCACCAACATAGAGGTGAGAACTCGCGAATCCGCATGCATCCTATATTTCCGATCCTTTAAAATTACCACCCTTAACCGCCATCTGTAATTTCTATTTCCAAACAGTCCCTAAACCTTCCGCCCCCCCTCCCCTCCCCAGGCACTCTTCCCTCAAAACCTCTCAGTCTGACCTGAAGAAGGCCTCGGAGTAAGCCGAAAGCTTAAATCATCTACAGTGTGAGTGTCCTTTTACGTGTTATCTGTTTTATTCTGTGTTCTATTGTGCCGTCCAAAAGTCATATTGCTCTCGTGAGTACTTCCACATCATCTATATATATATATATATATATATATATATATATATATATATATATATATATATATATATATATATATATATATATATATATATATATCTTGAAAATGACGCTCTCCGGCGACGCACAAACACACAAAAACTCAGATAATAAATATTACACACAGAAACATAAAAGAAGGACACTTACAGTAGATATTGACGTTTCGACGGCACCACCGTCGTCATCAGAATGCCATTGTCGGAGAAGAGCGGAGAGGACATGTGCAGGAGAAGGGTGACGGGAGGAGAGGTAAGGGGCCAATGGGAAGCGGACAAGGTGGGGGAGGGGAAATGGGAGGGGGCGGTAGAGTTGCCGCGGTAGGGCAAAATTTTGTTTTGATGTCATTAATCATGTCATCCCCTGCCACACACCTTTTTGGTGGCTAGCAGGGTATTTTTGTAGATGTAGATCATTATACAATTGCGCAAAGTTACGCCAGAAACTATTGATTATACAAAACGCGTTATTACTAAAAAATCTAAAAGATAGAACACGAATAAGTGCTATTAAAGGCATTGATAAGCTCTGAAATAACCAGAGTTTCTTTGCACGTCCAAACGAAGAGGAAATGCTTAATAGGATGATGATTTCTTCCGCGTCATTCGCGAAGTGAAAATAAAGAAGGGGGACAAGTTGGTTAGAGTACATTGCAGGAAATGGCATCCAATCTCTGAATCGGTCCGGCCGAGCATCGGATGAATTGAATCGGAGGCAAGCGCAGGGAGGAGAGGCCCCTTCACTTCCGGAATGATCACGGGAGAGAGAAAATGGAATGGTGGAAATAACGAAGGCAGAGGCGACACTTGTGAGGATGGGGTTGAAGGAAGAGGTCTCAAGGAGATGATCCGAGAATCGGAAGAAGAGAGATGGGGTCGGAGGGAAGACTGAAGGGCGGACTGGAAGGCCGAGGACTTTCTAGGGTGTAAATAAGGACCGCATGAAAAATCCCCATTTAGATAAGAGTGTAGCGGGAGAGGGTGAATCCTGGAGAGTACTAGTGGGGTGGATAGGGACTAAGGTTTAATGGAGAGAAAAGAAAGGTTGGGGGACGAAGGAGAGAGAGGGGGGGAGGTGCGGGAAGGGTGGAGAAGGTTCACCAAGGTCTATATGGTGCGGAGAGATGGTAGGGGCGGGGAGAGGAGGGGGGCGAGCGCGGGAGAGGTGGCCATGGTGGTGCAGGGGGGCGTGGGAAGGGGGATGATGGGGAGGAGATGAGAACTCCGAGGAGGGTGGGAGACGAGCCGGGAGAATGCGATGGGTTGAGCCGATAAGGAGCCTCGCGAGAAAGATGCAGCCTTCCCTCTCCGGGGCATTTTTTCGGGAACGCGAAGGAATGGAAAGTTCGGCTAAAGCGCTTCTCTTTTGTCTTTTCCTCGAAGGACGCCTCCCACGACCCCGAGGGGCGGTGGAGACGGGAGGGGACCACTAAAACGCTCTATGAATTGAAAAACGGGGCGTCTTCCAGAAAATGCGGAGTTTGGAAGTCGGGGGGGTGAGGTGAGGAACGGGGCGGCGCTTCGACAGGGTCCACCAGTGGCGTCCACCGCAGGCGGAGCGGGTCGCAGACGAGAACTTCGTGAATTCTCACCAATTGAAGGAGAAGAATGCGCATTTGGTTTGCATGGGTCGACCAAACATGAGATGTGATTTTTTTAACTGGCACAGGAGATATTTCTTACAGGCAGGAGGGGCAGAAGATTGTAGAGTTACGCATTAATCATTGCAATTTCCTCCAGTGAGGGAACGGAGAAACCAGTGGTGTACGAGAGTCTTCCATCTATTATATTAATTAATAACTTAAAAACTCGCCACTTTTCGTACACATACCACAACCGAACAATCAAATAAGGAAACTTACCTGAAAAAAGAAAAAAAATATGTTGAGTATTCCCGTCTAATTTCGTGGAAATATCACCACACAAATCCAAAAATCCGTATTTAAGCAAGACCGCTGTTAAACTCGACGCGAGACGGCGAGTGAATAAGGACGAGGGAGTGTCTCTCACCACAAAACACTAATGAAACAATGGAAAGAAATTTACGACATGATGATGACCCACCAAAATGAATGCAGCATTGATTGGGCCCTTCTGGATTGCCCGGCGGCCCTCCGAGGAGAGTGGCCTCGCCACGGGGTGGAAGGCACTTCTTGAGTACGCCGTCCGTCACACGGGACGTCAAATTGAGTGTGACCCCTCGGCGCTTTTCGTAAACACCGGGTTTCCCCTCCTCCATTCCTAGGGTCCCAGGATATGCTATCCCTTCCGGCGCAAACGACCGCTTCCGTCGGTCGCCTCCCCCGATAACTACAGCTACTATCACGTGACGGACCCGCCCTCTGTCAATCGTGGATTCAACGAGCAACCTCCTCTCTCCGGTGGTGGGGCGTGTCTCAGGGGGGGGGGGGGGAATGGACCCCCCCATACCATCAGCCGGGGGTAGCAGTGGGAGAGGCCTGGGGAGACTTTTATTATTATTATTTTCCTCGACGGCGGTGGGGAAGGAAGTGATCACGGCGAAAAGTAACCCGAGGGTGAAATGGTTTCTTCGATCGTTTTCCGGAGATAACAAAAGGGCGAGGGTGGGTGGGGGAGGAGGAGGGGAGAGGGTGAAGGTGCGCGGGGAGGATTTGGAGGCATTCTCCGAGTTAAAGGGAATTGGAAAACTCGGGATGCAAGGAGGGAGGGAGGAAAACAGGGTGCGGGGCGGTGGGTGGGGCGAGAGAGGCAGTTCAGTTGGAAGGGGGGAGGGGGAAACGGAGGAGTGTTATTGATTGAAAAAAAAATGCGCGGAGGGGAGCTGGAGAAAACCCAACACTTTTCCCCTGAAGTGGTTCCCGAGTTTTTTTTAAAGTATATTCCATTCCGATTTTCCAACTTCCACGCGGAATCTCCGCGGCGGTCGGATGGAAGTACTGAAAGGCGCGTAGAATAGGGGAGGAGATAAAAAACAAACAGGTCTGCATTTCAACGAAAGGGGTAGGCTCCTGCGAGGAGCAGTGGGATGGGGTGTGGGGACGCGGCGGAGTGCTTTGTACACGGAAGGGGGAATAATTGCGAGAGGAGCGTTCGTCCCATCGCGAAAGAGAGGCATCAACGGGGGAACTGCGAGCGCGGGGGAACATCCAATCAGTGCGGCCAATCCGCCCAGGGTCCTCTTTATGTGCCATCAACCACCCCTGAGGAGCTTAGGATAAGAACACGATCAGGGGAATTTTTAAGCCATCAAATTCATTCCCGCGAAATCGGTTACGTTTGCTGATGACCAAGCATTAGTTGCTCAGTCAGCCAAGGGGTTGCAAGCATTGCTGAGTGAATTGGAGGTTCAGTGCGATAAATATGGGATGAGAATCAATATTAATAAAACAAAGGTTATGCGATTTTCCAGAAAGAAAAAGGCTAAGCTAAATATTAAAATAGGCGGGGAAAGAATAGAGCAGGTAGAGCAGTTTACATATCTCGGAAGTGTTTTCGACCAATACGGTCAAAGTGGTAGGGACGTAAGGAGAAGAATTGCGCTAGGCAAGGAGGCTTTCTCAAGGAGGAGGGAGTTGATGACGGGGACGTTGAGTAGGGATGTTAAGACAAGACTCGTAAAAACTCTGATATGGAGCGTAGCTATGTACGGCGCGGAAACGTGGTCGCTGAAGCAGGAGGATAGACGTAGATTGGAGGCTTTTGAAATGTGGGTGTGGAGAAGAATGGAGAAGGTGAAATGGACCGAAAGGAAAACAAATGAGGAAGTACTAAAAATGGTGGGGGAGGAGAGGGGTTTGTTGAGAGAAATCCTATGGAGGCAGGAAAAATGGATGAAAGGCGTATTGAGCGGTAGTGGAATGTTGAAGAGGGTAATAGAGGTGAGAATGTTGGGCAAGCGTGGTAAGGGTAGGAACAGGATAGGGGTGTTGGACGGGATGAAGGGAGGAAAGAAGTACACCGAGATGAAGAGGGACCTGATATAGATTAGTTTGCTAGGTGGGGAGTCACAAAATGTTTATTTGATAGTTGTGTCCATCGAAAAACCTACCTTAACCGGTAGATTACATAATAATAATAAATTATATATATATATATATATATATATAAAATACATGTGTGTGTGTATATATATACATTTATATATGCACATATGTGTATGTGTGTGTATATATATATATATATATATATATATATATATATATATATATATATATATATATATATATATGCTGCAAACGAAATAGTGAGTGAGTGAGAGAGAGGGCGGGGCATTTGGCTGATAGATCTATCAGCTGGGGACGCTACAAGTGAAACGGAAAATTATCTTCCCCAAAGCAAGCACGTAAAGATCGAGGAGCAGAGTGCGCAGGGAGGGAGTGCGGCCAAGGGTATTGAGGGCATTAAGATGGGGATTTATATAAGGAATTATATATGACAGTTTGAAGAGAAATGAGGTCGTCCCCACGGGTAGAGGATTAAGTATGACGAAAGAATTCCTTTATCTTTCCATGTATATAACCAAGTTGACGACTTCTTTAATTGGAAATGGAGGGAGGGGTTTTTGAGAGTAAATAAAAAAGAGACGGTTTCTATGGATACTGATGCGAAAAACTCGCCCAGAGCTCTTGGATGTCAATATACTGATTTAATTATAAACGGAAAGAGTTCTAAAATTCAGGGTAAAATACAGAGAGGATGCTGTCAAATTTTGTAGCATGTTAAACGTCTTTTGGATATTTGCGCATTTATACCAGCATATGTGATAAAAAGAAAGAGCCACCAAATTCAAGTGATAAATTATAAAGGAATATAAAAGAAAAAGAGAGGTATCTCATGGAGATTATGATCAGGCCTTCATAAAAAACTCGTATAATAGTGTTATATTGCTGTAGCAACATAACATGCTGCTAAAGCATGTTGGCAGTACGTACACATGTTTGCGTTTAGCCCCATTGGTTGCAGTGTCCCACTCCGCCATTCGATTGGTATGAGCAGTGAAAAGAAGAGATCTGTTTGCTGACTTCTTTTGAGTTATTAAACATAACATACTAATGAGAATCGCTTAACACTCGAGATGTCAATATTTGCAATATTTTCGATTATACCATTAGAGAGAAGGCGTATCGGAAAATATATTCAGAACAAAAAGGCCACAAAATAGATTACTGAAATCATTGTTCAAAATGGGTCCCTGGTTACAACTTTTGGAGGACTGGTGGTGAAGAGATCAGCCTCGGAGTGCCTCGAAATGTAAACGGTTTCCGAGAAGTATTTTAGAGAAGAGGTAGTGGGAGTCGGGGGTAGAGAAGTGGGACAAAAGAAGAACGAAAGAAAACTTAGCGTCATGATGTGAGAGAGAAGCGGCCGATAAATATCCCGTCCGCGAGGGAAGTCATTAGAAGCTCACTGGAAATCGAGGAAGCACTCGGGGTCGACGGGAACTCCCGGGTGAGACGAGGGAGATGTTCTTCCCTCCTGCCCCATCCCCCGGAAAAGAAGATTGGACCCCTTCACTCACGAAGGTGAATTTTTCGCATGCATAAAATTTCGGGGATCTGCATGGCGGGGGGTGGGGTGGAGACAGAGGGATCACGGTGGAGTCGAGAGGAGGAGATGAGATATGCCTCCCAGCCACGCCCCCCTCCCGTCGCGATCACCAGGGGAAAGGGGAAGAATCGGGCCTTTGCGACAGAAGGCGAAAAATTGACGGCGGCAATGGAGGTGGCGCCGCGCGGCGAAGAAGGCGGATTTTCTCTCTCAAGAAGAAAAATGGACGGATTTAGTTGGTCCCCGGCGAGATCCCTCCTCCGGATAACAGAGAAGGGATTTCCGTGTTGGGCCGAGCGCCCGGCCTCGTCGCGACCGAATGGAGACGACGCGGGAATGGCTCGCACACGACGTGCACCCGACTAGTCCCCCCGTAAGATTCGGGCAAGTCGGATGGGAAAGAGACCTTCGTTTTTCTTCACAGTTTGCTCGCAAAAGAAACAATTGAGGATGCGCCGAATGATAACAGTTATGTCGTATTCTTTTGACATTTTTCGTCATCGGTTTAAACTATATTCTGTAAATGAAAAATTGTCGAATTCGCATAACAAATGTGGATGATCCAACAATAGCACTTTGCCCCAATTTCTTGAATGTTAACAAAGTGTTCATTTGCGCGTTTTTCTGTTTGTACTCGGATGAATAAATGCAAATTATTATTAGGTAATCTACCGGTTAAGGTAGGTTTTTGGATGGACACAACTATCAAATAAACATTTTGTGACTCCCCACCTAGCAAACTAATCTATATCAGGTCCCTCTTCATCTCTAAATGCAAATGTAGACACGAAAATGGGATATTATTACCTACACACTAAAATTTCCATTGAATGTGAAAATTAAATTTAAATTTAGTGAAATTTAAATTTAGTGAAAATTAAATTTAAATCAACGCAAAACTAAGTTTGACGAGTTACGTTCGCGGGCACCGGGACGTTCACCATCGCATTGCTCCAATGCTGGAATGGAATACGGCATAATTCATTCCACTCATAAATAATAAGGCAGGCAACGTGTTTCTACCTTGAAAAACTGGGAAAAGAAAACATATATTTCAAGTGGGAAAGGAGTTTTGTGACAGGGAAATTATAAAAACTAACATCATGGAAAATTATAAAAATAATTTATAAATTCATGCTGAGAAGTGAGAATAATAATATCTCCCTCGCCAGTAAAAATCGCTCTCGCACCAGCCACCAAAGTCTCACTCAGCCTCCAAGTCTTTTAAAAAAGAAACATGCGTGATTGATCGAAGAGAGATGACTCGGGCATTCCTAATGTATTCTAACCTTTGTTGGATTCGCCAACAGACTTAAAGACTTATGCTCACGTCAAGAAGGACATGCATAGAAAAATTGATCGGCGAGGAGTCCGTCGAAAATAATGGCGAGCGAAAACGGTGGAAAGAATGGAAAAGTAGCTAAAGGGAGACCCGGGGAATCGACGCGGCCATTCTCCGGGGGCTTGAGTAACAGCTTGTGTGGGAAGATGCATCGCCTCCTTCGAAGAACACCGTCGAGAAAGATGCAACGGCGACAATGGATTCGACGGCCAAAGCAATGATTTAGACGACAAGCCCCACGCCGACCGCCTTTGACGGGAATGATCTAGGCGGAGGGAGCGCGAACGTGTGCCCACATCTGCACGCAAAAAACGACCGAGCCCTGGGAAAGTGGAACGCGAGGATCGGAGCACGACGCAGCCGAGAGAAGAAGGAAAGGGAACGAGGGCAAGGCGTGCTCCGGTGTGCGGAGGGGCGGGAAGTCCACAAGGAAGAAGTACGACGACGTGAGGCGGAATCACGAAATGGCAGTAAAATGTAAAGGAATTTTCATTTATCTCATTTCACCCAAGTCCACGTCTTCAAGGGAAATACGAAGTTGTGACGAAGTGTTAACAAAATGAAAAACATTGTGGAGCAGATAAACTGAATTAAACGAAAAATAAATATTCATTTGAAGCTCATCTTACGAGAAGTTGTGGAATCCGTGAGTTGACCAGGAGACCAACTTGAGTGATTCGTGGAGTATACTTATTGTGCATTTAATAATGTGATTCCTTTCCCTCCTATCCTTGGGGACATTTATCAGAATCTCCCGCATGAACTAGAAGGACACCTCTCAAGCAATGATGTTGAAAATGTATTATTACCCCCCATCGTAATACGGTAGGAGAGATCATGTCAATAAAATTATAGAGAGATTAGGTGCAGAAAATATAGATTTAGAGAGGTCAGTTTTTTCACGAACGATAAAGGGATCGGAATAACACTATCCGTCCGCATTAGGATCAGGTTCGGGCCAAAATTAGTCTAGTGTGCATTCACCCCTCTGCCACAAACCATAGCGGATGCTTATGGAGTACGAAAATAATACAAAATAAGCCAAGAATAGGGTGGATATGCATGAAACTCCACAGGAAAATAAACCTGGAGTAATATTTCAAAACATTTTGGATTAAATCAACACTGGTTGGTCACGAACGTCCGGCTGGTTTCGTGGAGAGGTGGTTGCGATCTGGAGAGAGAGAGGGACGGGCAGGGAACTCTCTCGGGTTCAACTCTCTAGCAAGGTTAACTAATTTTTTGTCCAAGCCTCAAAAATTGGAGGAGACCGTTGGACGTTGCATGTCCATGTGGTAATGGAATTTCGACCAGTTACATTTTAAATTCTAGCTTGCACGTTATTGGAGACATTTTTTACTGCATCCTAAGGTGTAATTGATTGTTAGATGATAGTATATGTACTTGCATGGGTGTAAAATGAAAGGTTTTTGCATGAGTGTATACGCCACTGTGGGTATAGATTTGCATGCATGTGTTGATTTTAAATGTGGTTTTGTTCCCTTTTACGGGTGGTGACCTAACACCCCCGCCAAACGCCCTTGCGGCGGCTTGCACGATAGTGTAGAAATATGCTGTGAACCCGGAGGTCCGCAATATTACGCCACGTCAAGAACAAAATGACGATTCCGTGGGTTCGAACCAGAGACTTACATTTTAATTTAATATTGGTTTGGCGACAGAAGTACGCGGCGGCGGCTGGCAGTTTTGGCAATGAGGATATTGTTTGTTCGACATGTCACCCAGTGTTGGGAACGACCCCCGAAATTGTCCACAGTCTCCGCCCGCCGTCGTCACGCTATATTTAACGATGACACTAACGGAATTATAATGGCCCCACACTACTTAGGTAGATCTAGGACTACTCTATCTGTACAATCGAGTCTATTGACTCGATTGTACAGATACGAGGGTCATCCGGAAAGTAGTACCCGTTCGTGAAATAAAGACACAAAAGTAAATATTAACAAACATAAAAAATTTTATTTGAAAGAGGATACTTTAAACTACTTCTCAACATAATCTCCAAGCAAATTAAGGCATTTGTCATAACGTGTGACAAGTTTCTGTATTCCTGCTGCATAGTCCTTCGCCGCCAGCTCATTGAGATACAGGGTCACTCCTTCTTTAAGTTCTTCATGCGAGGGACCCATCTTGCACAAATTTTTGCATAATGCAGATGGTGTTTAACAATTTCATGAACAATTGTTCGAGAAACATTGGGAAAATGCTCACAGATGTCATCAATTGTGACGCGCCGATCGTTCCTCACGAATTCGTCAACTGAGCTCACCAGTTGGTCTGTAATGACAGACGGTCTCCCCGAACGCTCATCGTCGTGTGTGTTCCCCCTCCCCATGTTGAAGTCGTCCATTACATTGTCTCCATACACCTCCTTTAATTGGCGATGAATATCACATGGGCGAACGTTTCTTGCATTGAGGAATTTAATCACTGCCCTCACTTCACAACTGGCGGCGTTCTCAATTTTTTTAAACATTGTAAACAATCACAGAAACAACACAGGCAATGCTAGCGTCACGCAACTTGGCTCAGAGAAGGCAGACAAGCCACTGAAGCTATCTGACCTCGTCCAGCGGCTACTCGCGTCGTCAGCACTTCATGCGGCACGAACGGGTACTACTTTCCGGATGACCCTCGTAGATCGTTCTTTCCCCGAACAATCAGAAATCATAATAGCTAGAAACCGAAGTCAATTTAGAAATATTAAAAGCATTTAATTTACAAGTCGGAACAAAATTAAACATTGCAAATGTATCGGGTATATTTGTAGGCGTGTGTGTGTTAGTTGGTAGTTTGTTGTTTGCATGTGTGTGAGTTGTAAGAGTTTTTGCATGAATCCCTACAATGTTTTGTTTATGGATTGCGTAAATTTGTGGCTTTTTCATGCGACTTTTACTTGAATACGGGGTGGTGGTACACCCCCTGCCACAAGGCCTTGCGGCGGCTTTCTGGTATTAAGTAGATGTAGAAGTAAGTCCTCCCCTTCAAAGAAAGTAATTCGTAGCGGAATTGTAAAATAGTATGTTTCACTTTTCTTCCGAATCTGGTCATTCATTGTATTCAACCAATTTCTACCCGAGATCGCAGAGCGACATCTTAGAGCAACAATCCCCAGAAATTAGTCGAGGCTACCTCAACAATTTCATTTGGGGGCGGAGAGGGGGGTGGGGCGGTCGCGACGGGTCCCAACACCACCGGGGGTGGGGCGGAAGAAGGAGCCTAGGGGGAGGGAGGCAGCGGGGCAGAGAACACGACCTTCCGCCACTGGTCTCGCAAAACCGCGCCCCCCTTGGGGCATCACCAGAGATATGAGGACACCGATGCAGGGCGACCAAGGAAAGTGACGCCCATTCGCCAAAGCGGTGGTTTGCAGGGTACTAAAACAACACTTAAGTTAACCATGATCACCCAATCCAAAGAAACAGTTAGCGATTCAATCACGCATTGTAATTTACGCAGATCAAATACACGCCAAAACGAGGAAAAAATGCGACGCGACACGGGTGGGCGGGGGTGAGGATGGAGGAAGCGGGGCGAAGTCTCTGCCCCTCCCCCGGTGGGAGGACGCGGGGGCGAGACGCAGATGCAAGTGGCGCTCTTCAAAGGGACGGAGGCGGCGACGCGGTGGCATGAGGGGGCTCGGGGGATGAAGGGCCCGCGGGGAAGGGCCCCGCGACACACGGCAGCCTTCCGGGCCCTCTCCTGCCCCCTTCCTTCGTCCTGCCGAGAAACAGTTTCGTTGGCGACAAGGAATACGCGGGAGGCGAGTGGATGAGACACGCTGGGAACAGGAGCAGCCGCCAATGGCTGCCAATTCGGAAGTAGCGAACCACGCAGATGGCAAGTGTGTAGTGCGCATTCCCACCACTCGGCTGTGCGTAGGGGCGATTCCCAGAGACGGAATTACTCGGGGTTAACACTCTTCAATTCCAATGGGACCTAAATAAGCTGAATTTCTCGGTTGTCATTCAAAAATAAATGAATTAGGAGTTGCGGAACAAGACGCGAGAGCGAACTTCCGCAACGTACTCTTTCCCGTTTAACGCCGCCCTCTATCGGGAGTCGTGGATAGTTTCGCAGGCGCCCGGATATACAGGCAAACACGGCCTCACGCCGAATTCCAAGGATTGCGAAGATGAGGCAGAGGAATGGGGAGGCATGAATTAGGAGGGAAAGAAGTAGGGGGTGGGAGGGAAAGGAGACATCGAAAGTGAAATAGGGTGATAAGGACGTGCAAAGGGCAGAGAGAGAGGGGATGAAAGGGAGAAAAAAGAGACGGGGCGTGAGTGAGGCTCGCACGACTAACCGCGGGAGGTGAATACGTGCGGCCCGGCTCTCTTCTCCCTCCTCAAAGACAAAAAAAACCCCGGCCATCATCACCCCTCCCCCCCAGCGACCGAAAACCCCTCCGGCACACGCAGCAGCGGGTCCCTCCGCAGCTTTGACCCCCGCATCACCCTCGTCCCCCCCCTTGCCTCTGCGTACGTGATCACACTTCGTCCCTCATCCGCTTGTCCCCGTCCGTCCCCAAACCCGCTTCGGCCCCACTCTATACTTGGTCCCCTTTCTTCCTTAACCTTGGGCAAAAAGTTGAAAGAATGAAATGGCGGACAAACCCTTTCCGCAAAAGGGTATTATTCTCCGATGTCCTTCCACCCCGTTCTTCATTTCCATCGTCAAACTCCCCTTCCCCCCTCGGCAACTGAAACACTCCATCCCTCCCCCGGATGATATTTAAGAGTCCCGGAAAGAGGGGGGCGGCGGGACGTTTCCCAAGTATGGGCTCGCAACATTCCATTCCCATCGAGGGACTACTTTTGGAAACATACGCACAAGTTGGACGCGCACTCGCATGGGCACAATGAACTCGCTCTCTAAGTTTAAGGAAAGCAAGTGCTAGTGAGAGATGGCGCGGGGCGATTCCAAGTTTGGGGAGCAACTCCCAATAATTGCGCTGCCGTCACTGGATCCGGAGCGTCCTTTGAGGAAGGATTCCCCGAGGAATGGCTCCAGGTGAGCTTTCCTACGGAGGCAATTGGAGAAACCAGTCGGTCGGTTGGAAGCGAAGAATTTAGTACGTGGTCTTCGAGTAAGCTTGAACCTTTAACCCGTGTGGCCGGAAATCAAAATTATAGTCCATTCGAATTCCTGAATTGGACGAATACTTCTTTTCCAAACTGAAAATAGAAATGGAAAGAGATCCTAAAACCATCATCCATATAATAATGCATTGAAACAAACGAGAGTATTCCTTATTTACTATAATATACGTAGATGTACCGGAATTCACGAAATTCCATCAAACAACAGACTTGAAATTTGGAATGAGAATTTAACTATTTACGCATATCCAATGTGTGAATCCAAAAGAAAAACACTGCCAAATTCTAGAGGCTAAGCTGCGTAGAAATCTCATGCACGCACCCGCCATCGGCCTGCAAACGTAAAATAATACTTTATCTAGAACGATAAATGCATTGAAATGACATTAAATTATTGGACTTGTAATTCCACACACTTTAGAAAAAGGCGTGTGGAATTACAAGATCAATAATTTCATTCCAATATGTTATGCTAATTCCATTAACTATCATTCCATAACTACCAGAGATAGAGCTGTTCACTCCTAACCATCTACCTACTCTCCAAGTGGATGCACGAATCTGTGACGCTCAACGGGGAATACCCTAATAGAGCGAATTGTAGGCAAACACCCTTGATTGCAGCTGTAAATCAAACCACATCCCCGAGCACAAGAAAAGGTACATAACTATTTCAAAAAAGGGCTCTGAACGAATCAAAGGGTTCGTCGGGCACGAAAAAAATACGCCAAGGAGGACCATCAACGATGCTCCCGCGCCCGTATACGAGGCCCGTACAAAAAGTACGCGCACTGGTGCAATCTGGCGGCCATGACGCGGACTATAGCCCCGCCCACTAGCGGCGCTAGTTGTCTGAGACCCAATGAGCCGTCTGTGCTTGGCGAATCGTCGAGCTGTGCGTATGGTGCCAGTTATGTTGGTCTCTATTGTCCTTGTTTTTATTCTTTGTTGAAAATGGGTGTAGTGGGGTAAAAGTTATCAAGAAATAACGAAATGTTGACAGGTGTTCATGGTGATGATTGTCTAAAGAAAACATCCGTTTTCAAGTGCAATTAGGCGTTTTAAAGAATGGCTGACAAAACGCCACGAGTGATGCAAGGCCGGGACGACCTTGAACCACCTTTGATCGTGTGCGGACCCTTGTCCTCACCGATCGTTGAAAAACTGTCCGAATGATAGCTGATGAACTGAATTTAGGAAAATCGACAGTGCGACCAAATTTGACTCAAGGCGATGGATGGATCCTTCACTATGACAATGCACCTGCACATTCAGCATTGATTGTTCGCCAGTTTCTGGCAAACAATTCGATCACCATCCTTGAGCATCGTCCTTATTCGCCAGATCTCGCCCCCTGCGACTTTTTCCTTTTCCCAAAATGCAAAAATGTGATGAGGAGACATCACTGGGAAGATTTGGACACAATAAAGCAAGAAACGACGAGAAAACTGAAAAGCCTAACTTCCAAGGGTGCTTTAAACAGTGGAAAAGAACATGGAAAAAGTGAATACCAACGAATGGAGAGTACTTTGAAGGTTAAAAAATCGTTGTAGATTAAATTTTGAAAAATAAAGTTTTTATGGCCTCAGTTCGCGTATTTATTGGACATACTTTGTATACACGTTCGTACATGTATATTTGCCGTTTTGGGAGTTTTCGTGAAGGAGGCAGGAGCGGGCTTTGGAGGCAAAGGAACGAACGCCTTGATGGGCGGCCGGTAGGGTTATAACGAACGGGCTTTTATTAAAGCGCTTTTCCCCCTTCCAACCTGGAAAGGAGCGGCACCTAGTTATGGTGCTCTCTCGAAGCGCGGCCGGGTGGGGGCGCAGGCGAATGCACCCCCAATCCCAAGGATGGGCATGAAAGGCGTGTGGAGGGGCATGTGGCGTGGGTGCGGGACCTTCATTAAGTCAAGAAACAACCTACCCATGGAAAAAAACAACACTTAAAATTCAACCGAATTTCATACTACGTTGCTGGAAAAATTCAGACCGTCACACGAAAATGATGCAGAAATAATATAGCTTATAATAATCTCACTGTAGGCGAAACGTGGGTCCATTTCAAACACATTGTAAAAACTCAGTGCCATGGGCCCTAGTGAGGACAGTGGAATAAACCTGCATAGTGGAATAAGATCCGAAAATGGAGATGTGCCGAAATAATTCTGTCGTAAAGGCTTCCGAAGGCACCTCATTTACCCATTCAAGAAACTAGTAGTTATCCAAGCGATGCACTCAGGAGATGTCATTTATATTTCGCATTAAGAGGGACGTGCACCAGCCCCCATGAGTACTTAACATTTTACAAAGTCTACTGAAAGCTAAAAATAATATTTTTTAAATAAAACTGGAAAATATTTCCAAACAAAGAGAGCGTTACAAACGACATTTTAGAAACTAGAGCATTTGAACCGCTGAAATAAATATCCCGTGTGCCATTTAATACCAGTTCGAGTCTTTCAACTATCAGCAATTGTCCGGTACTTATTCACTGAACTCTTCCTGGAAATCGGATTGAGAAATTGATTCTTCGAGAATATTTCCTTCATTGAAGGATTTTATTGCTTCATCACACCCAAAGAATGTTTTAAGTGACATTCAAATTTGAATATATGTACACGAATTTACGTGTTTCATTCCACGCCTCTCCTAGCCGAAACATACACGCACACGGGGCATGCTGACAATAAATTGGGATTTATTGGAAGAGTACTGGATAAATGAGATGAAAAGGTCAAAGAGATATGTTATATTTCGCTGGTTAGGCCTCATTTATAGAATATGCTGCTAGTGTATTGTGGGATCCTCACGAAGTTGGGTTAATTGCCGCATTGGAACGCAAACAGCGTAGAAGAGTATGTAAAACGTTTGTTATGATAAACTTAGTAGCGTATCCAAAATATTAGAGCAACTAGCCTGGGAATCACTCAATGAAGAGAAGGTTAAATTACACATTTAATCTCTTGCATATGAATTGGAAGGGAGTCTCTTTAGCAGTGATGTTGAAAATTCATAATTACCCCCATCGTACTACGGTAGGAGAGATCATATCAACAAAATTAAAGACATCAAGTGTACTAGAACAGATAGATTGAAGACGTCATTTTTTCCAGGAACAATAAGGGATCAGAATAAAATGACGCTGGTCCGACCGCGCTAGGAGGGAAAGGTGTTTTGGGTCAAAAGTAGTCCGATGTGTAACCACCCCCTGCCACAGACCCTAGCGGTGGCTTGCTGGGAACGATGAAAATTCAATATTTTGATACGCAAATATTTAGTCTAAAACATATCGGTGAACACAAGCCAATGTTAAAGATGTGTACGCTAGATTTATTGTCCACAATGGAGCCAACAGGAGAAACCCCATTATCTAGTATTTATTCAAACACCGCTTAAAAGATACAACATATTACAAGAAATTTATTAACAAGGCGACAATTGTTGACATCGGTTGCCTCGAATACCTTACTCATCTCGCCACCCACCGTGCCGTAAGGACAGACGAACAGTCGGGAAGAAGTTCAAGTGGCAATCCATCTAAGAATGGATTCTTATAACGTTCCGCGGCAGTGAAACCGAACAATCGAGGGTGTGCTCCGAGCCGCTTCATCGAGGGCAACTCCCTCCGCGTCATATTATTTCTCCCGCATCAATAAAAAACCGAATCCCGATTATGAAGTTAGAGACTAAATCAAGGTTATAACTACACAGAGGCGCAATAGGAAAATTATTACCTCTGCGTGATTCCCGAAAATAATAGGTGCCATTTTGTCATTTTGAGCGTAGACGGTGGCGGGAGGGGGAGGGAGGGAGAGGGGAGGGAGAGGGGAGGGCGGGTTTTTTTTACACAGTAAGACATTTGGAATGGTCGAGTGGAAAACAACTTTTTCTCCACGTAACAATTAAGAGAACGCCTGAAATAGAAAGAAAGCACGTGGGGGGAAGACGTCTTGGCCACCTGGGGGAGATGAATGGGAATTGTCGAAGGTGGACGAGGGCTTCGATCCAACGTTGCGAGAAGGAGACTATGAGAAGAAAAACCGCTTCATCTTTTAGTCGCTTCCTTCGCACGACTCTCGAGGGTGAGTCCTAATAAAACATTGCTTTCTCTTTTTTTATCGTTATTGAGCACTAATTTAAAAAACAGCACTTTTGGCATTCGCATCTTTTTAACAAATAATGCAACATCATTAACGGTTATGAACACCCTAGCCTCCTAAGATAGAGGGAAACCCGGGGACCGAACCCGCGACCTCTAGGTGGGCAGGGCGCCATCGACCCGCGGCCGCCTGGGCCGGCCGGCTTCCGCGTAGTACTTCCAAAACGCGAAAAGAAGCAGAGGCGCCCCCCGAAGGGAGGGAGGACACCGGAGGGCGGGGTGGCCCCGAGATTAGGAATGGCCTCGGCGGCGGGCGACACGCAGGATGCGTGTGGAGCCATTAAACGGCCATGCTGCGTGGAGCGCGCGAAATGAATATTAGATCTCATTAGCTGATAAAATGCAGTCGGCATGCGAGCCGCGGCGTCATCGTACGAGTACGTATGTGATGCATGTACAATGTGGTGTGAAAACGGGCAAACTGACGCTGAAACCCAAGATACTAGTGCTTCCATCACTCGAGAAGAGTCGGGAAAAATGCACCGAATAATTTTCATCCGAAGTGATGTCGAAATTCTCGTAAATCTTAAAGAGTTCAATTGATTTTAACTGGCAATATATTACTGCATTATTTCGCCCCCTAACACTACAAATATCATTTAACTGCAGCCTATTAAAAAGGTTGAAATAATAAGGACCACGCGAAATATTTCTCAGAAGAAGAACAAATGTTACATCTTTCACAATTCCACGACAACCATATGCATTTGCAAGCAATATGATATGACAACAGAAGCAACCTCGGAAATGGCATGCATAAGGATTTCCGCAATACATTTTGACAAGGATATCTGCGCCACATTGATTGATACGAGTGAAGTGAATTTTCGCACGCACTGTTTCTCTCGCACGACGAAACTGCACTGCGCTACATTATACCGATTAATTCGCTCAGACGAAGGCTCGCATACGAGAAAACTATGGCATCAATGCAATGAAGGCGAAGGGGAGCGTTGTAATGCAGACGCATTATTCTAAAACCAGAATAAAATGTTAAACTATTACTTAGATCAAATATTTTCACAGCACACTCGGTTTAATTCTGATAATCAATTTTTGCATATCCCACGGAAATTAGCAAAAAAACTCTGCAATCCGTGCGGCATCATGAGGTCAGCACCCGAAGAGGCTGCGCTGCAGCGAAACCGCGGCCCAGTGGAAAATTGTGGATTGTGGAGTTGCCGAGGTTTGCCGAATGCCTACCAATCCATGGAACCAAACACTTCCCTTTACGACAGAGCCCACTAAGTAAGCTTCGAACAAGCCCAGATCTCCAAGAAGCACCAAGCAGAAATATTGGCGAGCACAAATAAGCAAGGGAGCGAGGAGGATTTGAAGACAGGGAAAGGCGGGGGGGGGGGGGGGGACGGCGGGGGCATTCCGTGAGGCTGTCCGAGGCATCCGTCAAAAGAAATCTGGCAGGGGGCAAGAAGAGATGGGCAGTAAATTTAGACTTCATATTTGACAGTTTTCGGGGTGAGGAGGGGTGAAAGGGCGTCGAGAGGGAAGGGGGTCTAAATGAGAGGGAAAGAATGAAGAAGAGAGGGTTGTGGGGGGGAATATTCAGGCCCTCCTTCCACTTAGATACACTCCAGGTCCACCCTCGGGATATGTACGAAACGAAAGGAGCGAGGATTCGCGAGGCAGGGGAGAGGGGGATGGAGGCGGGGATGGGGTGCGGGAAGAGAGGGAGGGGAAGTGGAGAGAAGCAATAAAGTACGAATGTCATTGTGTCTCAGGAACCGATCGCGGCTTCATGTGGGGAGGGGGGTGTTTGAGGAGGGAATTCAGGTGCGCGCGCAAGAAATCACACGGGAGAACAAAGAGAGAGAGAGAGATCTCGGTTATGACGGGAAGGGAATTGCGAAAGAAAGCACAAAGAGCGCAATCCTGAGAAAAGGGATGGACTTCATCGCAATTACCTACTTCCACCAACTACCCATATGCTTCCGAATATTGTCGAGGGTTCTTTTTTCTTGATAAAACACAAACGCCTCCCGCGTCATTTTCCGAGACGGGAGAACGAATACGTTGAAGCAATCACCACACTCGCTGCAGCCAATCCTTGCCATGCCGAATTATTTTATAACACGATCAAATATTTTTCTATAATTTTTAGGGGATTTCTAAACGAACTTAAATTACGACTGTGTTCTAGGATGGAATTAGGTCTTCAGGAACTCAAGCATTTTATCCTCGTACATTAAAGACGGTTGGCGTTATTCATTTTTGATTAAAACCCAGAACGAAGTAGATTTTTGGGTTCAGAGACCGTGAAAATACGTTCGGCGATGGTCGATGTCTTCCATTGTTACGTTTGTTTGCTCTCTCTCGTGTTATTTTAATCTCTTGGCTATTTTACTCAGCATAACTCCTTCCGCATGGAGAGTAAACGCCGCATTACGATATAGCCAGCACCCATTTCAATCTCTCCCTCAAGGCCTCGAATAATGAACGACCTTGTACTGCCTTTGCGAGACGATAGCGAGCTGAAAATTTTCCCTTCATGCGGACGTGGGAATTTTTTTTCTCAGTGATTTTGGACACTCCAGGAAAGAAAATTCTGTATTGGCAAACGCTCATGCTTCCGAGTGGATTTTATTTATTACTCAATTATTTTGTATCTCTCACTGCGATAAGAAGGGAGTGCTAATTTACACATATTCTTCCGAGAGCCCAAAGAGTTATTTTCAAAGGTGACTGCCAGAAACTACGGCAGCGCGACGACTGTACGTCATTAGATGGACTTTCGGCCAGCAATTTAAACAGGTGTACACTGACACCAAATCATGCAACAAATAATGCTGAAAACGTCACCTAGTCATCATCACGATGTACCAAGTCCAGTTCCATGTGACACCATCACGGTCGATAACAGAGGTTAGTCGATTGGATAAGGAGATAGAAAAGTTCACCGCTAAGTCTTAAATAGTGTTTGGGAAATTGACACATTAACAGGGTAATAAGGGGGTTGGTTTCCTTCCCCCGTGGTTTCCCAGGAAGATCGGGTACCAGAAAAATCACACCGCTAAAGTGTGTGCCATGTGGCGTCACCTGAAATCAAACCCTGGCCCTCCGGTCGGTAGCCCCGCAGTCTACTCACTATACTACCGTGCCCACACTGATGCAGCACTTATATTCTTTTATCAAACATAAATCTCAGTATGATTGCCGAGACCATTTTGATACGATTTAGTAGAGCAATGAAATTAACTCTCCTTCAGTTAGAAACTTCATTACTCCTGAAACAATAACATAGCTGATGACATAACCTATTTGCCAAGGACTGGAGGATGGCATGACTATAATGGCAGGAGAGGTTGTGGACGGGACACTTCCCCTCCCGCACCCCGCTTTCCTACCATTCTCCTCCCACCACAATCTTCATCGGCATTCGCCGCATCCACCCTCATTGCCTCCTTTGGATTTCTCCCAACACTCCTCTCTCCTTCCCAACCATATCCAGCACTTATTCGTTTGTTTTCATTGCTGCGTCTTTCATTTTTTCCATTCTTCTCCATAAATCAAAATCCTCAATCTAGGCACATTTATCCTCATTCCATAATATCTAAGTTTCCTCGCCTTTTAAATCTTTTCTCCAAATTAAAGTTTTACATGTTAAACTTTTCATTACATCCATACTCAAGTTAGTAGTCATGAACTTCCTCCTCATTTTAAGATTTTTTACGACCAAAGCGTCTCCTTCTTACGTCCCCATTTCGTATTTTGACCACTTTTGTCCAAAAAACATCCTAAATAGACGAACTATTCAGATTTCCTATTTCTCGTTAACCTCATCAACCTTAGTTTTAATTACAATTGTTCTCATCGAGGTCCGCTAGTGAAGCTAAATTGAACACAGGTGCAAATATAGTTGATGGAAATATGCCGACAAATTTAATGAGAGGTGATCAGGTTATTCTCGGGTTACTATAGGGATCACTTACTATCGTGAATACTGGCGGAGGATTTCGCGGCATGCGCCTGAGATGAGGAAGTTGTTAAAAAAAGGAAACCAAACCTTACAACAAAAATTTATTCCATAAAATTAAAAAAATCATTTTTTGCAACTTTATGTTTCGCCATACAAAGTGAATGAAATTCGTTACAAGGCTGCATAAAATATGATCTGGATAAATAAGGGAAATGATAGAAATGAATCGCAGTGATTGTTTACAAGAATATCAGCAAAACGTTCTCGCAGCTATAAAATATGACATTCGAGAATATTACAACGACGAAAAGTGAAGAATCAGGCGTGATATTGTGGAATCGAGACATAATGAAAACTTCGTTGCAATTTTCCACAGTTAAAACTTTATTGCCGACCATGGTACAGTGTTTCGAAACCATGGTCGGCAATAAAGTTTTAACTGTGGAAAATTGCAACGAAGTTTTCATTGTATTACAACGAGTTTTAAATCGCTCATCGATATTGATACATTAGAAACTGAGAATTTATTTCTCCATATTCATCGCTTAAGAATTAAAAAAAAATTCAGTCGTTTAACCCGCTGTATAAATAACGACCTGCAAGGTGCTAAATTATTATGAGCGGGAAATTTCACCATTTTTTTCAGTGAATTTGTCATGGGGCGAGGTGAGGATGAGAGCTCAAAGGGATACCCTTGGCGTTGGTCGATGTTTTTGGGTGAAAAGACAAAAAATCAGCGGCACATAAATATTCGATCAACGTCACAAGAGTTCAAAGAGCGATGTGGAGGCAGGGTTTGCCCCCGAAGGCAGGCGGATTATTTTTTGGTCCAGAGGCCATGAAATCGTAGAGAGACTGCGTCGACTGAGACTATATGCATGAATAACACCGGATAGTTGTTGACGGGGCGAGGGGTGGTCGCCGGGGGCGGAGACAGCTTGGTGGCCACCCGTGGGTACGTGGACACACGTCGAGCACGCAGTACAGACCGGGGTCGACTGACGGGGATGAGGACGGGGCGGAATGGGACGCATTAAATCGCGGGGGGATGACGCCACCCGTTCGTCCGACGGCTCCACAATTGGGAGAATAATTTGCGAACGAACTGATTGTATGCATAAGTTAATCGATTCAGCAAAGAATACCACAACAAGGCTCATATACTTTTTCAAAATTTCCCATTTATATTCGGACATTTATTAAGGCTTCTACAACCACGTGAAGACAGTGACCGGGGTAACAAATCAAGATAAATGTCTGCGGCAAGAATAAAAAGACAGCCCGTTTCAAGTACAAAATCAGATGTGTGTACCTAAGGTTGATTCAACCTCATCTGAATGGAAGAAGGTTTAGGTCTATTACTTTTATCCTTAACTAAGTGTATTGCAATTAAGTAATCTACCGGTTAAGGTAGGTATTGAATGGACAGAAATACCAAATAAATATTTTGTGACTCCTAACAAAACACAATCCAGCAACCTACTCTACATCAGGTCCCTCTTCATCTCTCTGTGTACTTCCTTTCTCCCTTCATCCCTTCCAACATCCCTATCCTGTTCCCGCCCTTTCTTCTTTGCCTAACATTCTCCCCTCTATTACCCTCTTCAACATTCCACTACCGCTCAATACACCTCTAATCTATTTTTCCTACCTCCATAGGATTTCTCTCAACAAACCCCTCTCCTCACCCACCATCTCCAGTACTTCCTCATTTGTTTTCCTTTCGGTCCATTTCACCTTCTCTATTCTTCTCCACACCCACATTTCAAAAGCCTCCAATCTACGTCTACCCTCCTGCTTCAGTGAATATGTTTCCACGCCGCACATAGCTATGATCCATATCAAAGTTTTACTAGTCTTTTCTTAACCTCCCTACTCAACGTCCCCGTCCTCAACTCCCTCCTCCTTGTGAAAGTCCTTCGCCTAACTCAATTCTTCTCCTTATGTCCCCACTACTTTGACCGTGTTGGTCTAAAACACTTCCGAGATACGTAAACTTTTATACCTACTCTATTTTTGCCAACGTATTCTAAAGTTTCGCTTAACCTTTTTCCTTCTGGAAAATCCCATAGTGTATACGGCGTTATCTCATAGTGTATTTTCTAAAGAGTAATACATGAACGTACAACGCCCGCCATTTTTAAGGTTGCTTACAGGGCGAAAAACAATTGCCCATAAAAAAGGATTTAGAACCCTCTCATGCCAAAACTTGAAGAATCTCGGAGGAATTGCTAGTTCCAAAGCACTTAAGGGATCAATAAAACTTCTGAAAAATATTTTTAATAATGACAACCTTTGATACCAACTTAATTTTAAACATGTTATTGCACACAGAATAGCAATTACACACGACAACAAATTTTCCCTTTCGAGCCAAGTGAAGTACGGTGATTACTAACGAGGAACGCGAACAAAATTACAACGGAAGTGAGTGAAGATTAAGCAATAGAAAGAGAAACGGAATGGGAACCTTTCCTCCAAAACATTTTCATAACGGGCAAAGGCACTCGGCGACAGATACAATGGCACAAAGACAATATGTGGACGGACGACTCTAGCGCACACAATGCGAAGACCACAAATCAGGATATAAAGCATCCCGGGGGAAACGGGGTCACCTACCCCCCGAATCCGCCACTCTGCAGCGGGGGCGGATCATCCCCTCACTCTTGCTCAAGCCCCCCCACCGCAAAGAATCCTAATCCCCTCCGCCAACAGGAGTGGAGGGCGAAATCGCCACCACTGGCACGAGGGAGCGCAGGCTCGGCACCCACGTGGTGCACCACCGCATTTTGGGGAGGTGGGAGGGGCAGGGGGGGATAAGGGTTGCGGTGGGTAGGAGAGGCATGGTAGGCGATTCCTTCTCTGCTCCAGTCCACCCTCGCAGGCTACATGATTGTTATCAGAGACTTCGAGCAAACATTGTTCAGAGACCTCCCGGCAATGCGCAGGAGGGCGATGCTCGGAACACAAACGCGTGGTGCGGGGCGCGCCACATTACTGTAGCTGAAGTACAGCAGGAGTGATAGAGAGAGAAAATAGAATTTCCAGTAAAAATGAGTGAAGATAACAAACAGCAGTTTCGCATGAAATAATTCGGCAGAATTTTAAAATAATTAAATCCCCGTATTTTATGCGAAGGGTATTGAAGAACTTGACAATCGTGATGCATTATCAGCGAGGATATTCGGGAAATAGTTTTGGAAGAGAAGAGCCATTGACAAACCTGGAGGGCGACTTCATCGCTCCACGAAAAACGAGATCACTCTCCCTCGTCAGAAACATGCGCAGAATTGCGCGAAATGTTTGCCCATCCATCGGCACACACTCCGTGATGGCCATCGAGTCGGGCGATGAGATACCAGACCGGCCGGCCCTCATCCATGGGTGCACCGAGGGGGGGCGCGAGGGGACCAGGGGCGTGTGGAGGCGATGGAGTCTTGCGGATGTGGGCATGAGGGATTGCGGTCGTAAAAGGTCCGGGTGCAAGGAGAGGGGTCCGGAAAGAGGATGCGCGCCCCCCTCTGCATGGCGCCCTCCTTCTGACCCAACTCGCTCCATGGGCCCCATTCCGACATCGATTCCTCGGGCGATTCCAAGCTTCATTCCCCCACTCTTTCCACTTCCATCGATCCGGGCGACTCCCAAGGTATTGCCTTGGGTATTACCTTGGCTGATTAACACGCAGATCCCGCCATTAAGCCATGTTCGCGGTTGGCGTGAGGCAGCGGTATTTACCGTTATAGGCTACGCCTCTTCAGGCCCATCGTCGGCCGCCAAACATATTTAACTCTCATAGTCTCATGAAAAAAACATTCGGATCAAACATAACAAGTCCTCGTAATTTAGGGCTTAAATTCACCGCCCTTGTCTGCGTTCCAGTAATCAATTTGAAAGACATATGCACGAAGAGAATGTATTAGTACGATTTTACTGGAGTGATCAATCATCCTATTCATGAAAAGAAGGTTAAAAATGGATTCTAACGAGCATTAAAAATAAAAAAACACGACATGCTGAGTGATATTCACGCACACCACACGAAAGGTTTTAATTATTAATCGCCCTCGCCTTCGCACACGAAATTACTCTTCAGAACACAAAAGATTTTTCTGAAGGCACATGAAAATACCAAATGACCCTTTTAAAAGATTCAGAGCACTTCGTTCGGAAATTCATGAATGCATGCATCGCTACGTAAGCAGGAAAGGACATCATCAATCAAAATGACTGCCAAATGATGGAGAGAAAGTGCGTTCGACGAAATCGATTGGGGAAATAACCAAGGGGGAGGGGGGCCGTGGATCGCGGAGGCACTCGGCGAATGTCCTCCAAGAACGGGGGAGGGGGGAGCCCTCACGACCACTGCACCAGAGAAGAGTCCGGACAACCTAAAATCTCGCCCTTTCGGAAGAAAAGGGACGGTGGAGGAAGGGAGGATGAGGGGGCGGGGGTTAGCAGGGGCGGGGGAGTAAGGAATTCCCCCCCACTCACCCTCCGCACGTTAAAACTCTCCAAAATCTTTTGCACTGAGTATGCAAATGATTTTAGACGGAGGAGCGGGATGGAACGGGACGGAGCGCAGGGAAAGGGGGGTCAAAGGTTGTAGAATAGGGCATAAAGAGAGGAGAGGAGGGAAACACGGAATAAATATGTGGACGATGGGAGACGTGAGGGGAGGGACACCTGGGGGGGTGGAGGGCAATGTAAGGGATGCAAATAAAAGCGGGAAGCAGGGAGGGGGCGAGGACAGGAGGGGGAGGAAAGAGAAGAAGGGGGGGAGTACATCCCAATTCATCGAGGCCTGATCCGCCCGAAAGGACCTGCTCCCCAAATAAACGGGTACGGGGCAATTGTTGGAGCTCTTTTCTCAGATGTACTTGCTTGCCTCAAATCTAAGTCTAAGGTTCGCGCGCGGTATATCGTGTCGAAAATTATAAAGCAGAGCATGAGAAAGCTAAGGAAGAGAGGGTTTAAAATATTCACCCTTGGAAAATTACTTGCGTAGCGGTAGTACGATATGCGGTAAACCAGCCATCCGGCGGAGCCATAGTGAGGTGTAGTGGCGAAGAAGAGGCTCCCGCGGCATCGTACACGAGTCCTCAACTTACGACGCCTTGCTCGGACGAAAGCGCAATTTCAATGCACGTGTCGCTTCCATCATTGCCGTGGCGTTACGGAACGTGTTTCAAATTCCCAAGGTTTCCGCTGAAGCCAAAATGGAAGTGAACTCAATGACACCTGTATCACATGTACATAACACATCAAGCAATCAATCTTACTTCAAAATAAATTTTCGAACAATAAATTCCCGGAAAGATACAATTACTATTGTAATTGGACGGCCCACGTCAATGAATCGGCTACACTCCCGCGTTTCAAATCGTTCCTTAACTCAAAATAATCAGTTCCGTTACGAACAAAATTAAAAAAAAATTATGACTCGAGCCAGAAGAGATTTAAATAATACCATGCGGTCGGAATTTGAGTTGACACGAGATTCCTTTTGCAAAGCTGCAAACCACAGATATTGGCACGCCATTGACATTGGGTCAAAAGTATGTGCCATCCGTCAGGCATTTGGACGACGAAGGTGGGCCGGAACTAAAAAGGGTGGCGGGTTAACTTTTCGCGCGAACAGCGAGGAGAGGAGAGAGAGGGGTGGGCAGGGTTTATGCAAGCCGGAACACCTCGGCATAGGCCTCTTGGAGGGTGGGAGCGGGAGGGGGCGATCGGAGACGGTGTCGCCGGGGGGGGGGAGGAGGCGCGGGTTTGGGAGAGGGTGGGGGAAGCCGAACCCCTTCGAGTGCTTCCCCGTGGGCACAAGTTTTTTAAATTTTATTTATTTCAGCACCCTAGAACCCACCACTAGGGTGTATGGCAGGGAGTGAACACACACTAGACTAATATTGACCCGAATATAACCCTACCGTGGTCGGAAAATATTATTCTGATCCTCTATCTTTCGTGGAAGGAACGACATCTTTAATCCATCTGTCCTTCACTTGATCTCTCTAATTTTATTGACATGATCTCGTCTATCATAGTACGATGGGAGCAATAATACATTTTCAACATCACAGCTAAAGAGACGTCCTTCCAATTTATGCAAGAGATTTAATCTGTGTATATTAACCTTCGCTCCATTAAGTGATTCCCGGACTAGCTGCTCTCATATTTTGAATACATCGCCAAATGTTTCATAACAACGTTTTACAAGTGTAGCTCCTCTCCCGGGGACAACGACCGGCACGGGGTGGGCGGTGTCCTTGGTCACGCCCCAAATTAGCCGCATTGGAATGATTAATTTTGGGGCGGTATGCCTATCTGTTATAATTAAATTACTCAAGGGTGTTCGATAATAAATACAACAACACTTGTCAAATAGTTCCCTCTTTATGGCAGTGGATACCAACACTGTGCAAACGAACGCCTCGGATTCTGCTGATATACTTAATTGGTCAAGACCTAATACAAATGCTAAAATGTTTCCTAGGAAATTTATACTCCCAGTTTTTTTGGCATTTGGCAATGGAGCGTCCCGATTACTATTTATTTTTAATGTGGCACAAGGGCGTCCGACAACAGGTAAAGACACAACTCGGTTGGCCGACCGATGGTTCCAGGCTGAAATTCCGGGCCGAAATCTCTCGTTTACAATCAGGGGAATAATATAAGGTGATACGAAATGTCTCAAAAATTGGGTTAATTATGAATACTTGACGAACTAGTCACTGTAATCCGTGAAACCAGTGTGGGCAATACAGGCGTAATACAATGTACAAATTTCACAATCGACCAAGCAGTAGGAGCTGCGATTATCTCTTAATTAATGCCAGGAAACCTAGAACTGAAACTAGTATGCTAAACTCCTTCCCCTGCATTAAATTTCCATTAACATGGAGAAGTGTTATTCCCAGTCTCCCACGCATGGTTCGCCGCTTTTTGAACAGACCCGAGGGGAGGAACTCCATGGACCCCTCACCCTACGGTCCACTCGCACCAAAACGATCAATGGCAGCGGTGGTGAATTCTGCAAAATATCAGACTGCACACCAAGCACCAATCATTTATTGAAACAACAATTGCTGCAAAGAAGCTGGAAAGCTTCCCTATTTAACCCTAGAGCGGTAACTGGGGTGAAAAATCACCCCAGAGCGGTCGAAAATATCACTATATAAAATAAATTTTCTCCACATCCGAACTCATATGAACTTGGAAATAAAAATCTTGGTGTCACGTGATTCTACATTAAAAAACGAAATCAAATGAACCCCCATAGGACTATCATAGTCATAATGGGTGTGAAATAAGAATTTTTGAAAATCGTTACCAGAATAGGGTGGAAAAAATAGCGTTACCGTCCTGGGGTTAGACTTGTGATTACTGTTTTGGTTATGCACGGAAAACATTAGTAATACTGGCATAAAATGTTTTGTGGATTATCTGGTGAAATTCAAATATTTGGAACAGTCAAATCCACAGGCTATTGAAATAAAAATGTTTCCCCAAGGCTCAAGAAAAACGCTCGTGCTAAAGCAAAACAAACTAGTTTGGAGAATACGTCTCCATGTGTTGTCAATCCATACGATTCGATTTAAATCAGTCTCGGCATGGGAACGGCAGAAAGAACACGATAGTAATAAATAGCCCAAATAGAAGAAAGGAGTGGCACGAACAAAAATTTCACACACGCGGTGGATGACGCATGGTCCTCCCATGAAGTATACGTAAAGCCAATCGAACTCTTGCAGAAAAATCAAGAACTATAGAATGTGCATAGTGTAATTCCAGTCAAAGGAGTGGCGATGTCATCGTCATTTTTCGCGAATCCCTTTTCTTGATGCTCCGTCAGCCCGCCCCCGAGGCGTTGCCTCCCTCCCAAGGTCTTCCGAGGAGAGGCGCCGTTGAAGACCGCCGGCTACGGACACTGGTGCTCATGCACCGCGGGGACACCGCAACCGCTCCGGTGACACTGCGACTTACATCCCAGAGCACCATCCACTTAACCGCATCGGGGATGAAGACAAATATCGGCGCGGAGGAGGAACCACCTTTCCCTCGGATCACCTCCGGGGAAACCTCGGGATAATCACGCCGGAGAACTGAGGGGGGGGTCGAAGAGGGGACAAAAGGGGGATGGACACCTTCCAAGAAAGGTGAAACTTTCTCCGGGGTGATGAATGAGAATACCAGGTGATCGAAGCGGCCACATCAAATAAGCACTCACACACGGATGACGCTAGTATCGCAAGGGGCTTTCATGTGCAACACAGGGGGTATCGGGGAAGATCACATTAAATACACCGAGTCTTACCAAAAACACCGTGTATTATACAACATCAGACACATCACACCATTTGCATAAGTATCAGCAATTGAGTATTATGGATGGCTAGATCCTTGGTAAACTAACGCGAGAACGGACAACATTAGCAGGGCGAAACATATCCTGGGACGTGGTAAAGGCAGGATAGATGCGGTCACGAGACTCATAACCCAGGCAGGGCCCTCGTCCGAAGGTAAGGTCTGATGAGAGGTGCGGGAGTGGCGAACGCTGTCGCAGACACCGTAACACGGGCAAGGCCCTCGTCCGTCGGGAAGTAAGGAATAAAGGCGGAATAGACGCGGTCACGAAACTCGTAACCCCTTGCCCGAAGGTAAGGTCTGATGAGGAGAGGGAGAACGGCGGACACTGTCACAGACACCGTAACACGGGCAAGGCCCTCGCCCGTCGGGAAGTCAGCAATAGGACACGCTGTCGCGACAAGCGCAACACAGCCGAAGCCTCGCGTCCTACCGTCACCGCCAGATAACCAGCTGACCACCTGTGTCTTTGGTCGCTCGGGAGGTTCGGGGGAGCCAGGGAAGGAATACTATGTCGCATACTTGCGACACCTGCGATAAGACCGACGATTATCACGATCCCAAGCATTCGACGGCCATGTTTCCTTTCATTGAACGGGTCGAAGGAGGGAGGGAAGACGGTAGCATCCGCCTATCGGTGGTGTCTCCCCGCCCCCGGTCGGGTGCACGCGGAGGTGCGAGCGAGCGGAGCTCCTCCTCGGCCCTTAAACCCCCCTGCTCCCTTCTGGCAACCGCCCCCCCCCTTGCCCGTCATCTTCAAAACCAGCTCCCTCCCACGGCCGACGCCACACGAAAGAAAGCGCACCACCTCACCCCGCGCACCACACTCAAGGGCCACGGGAGCGCAGAGCACCACAGCGGGACAGCCCTCCGTACCGGTCAACCCCCAGGGTCGAGTCGGACGGACGGAGATAAATGGAACCAAATTAGATTCGGCCGTTCTCGCATTAGCCCGAGAGTTTATTTTTTTAATGAGGGTAATTTTACCCAGTACAGCTCGTTGTGTTTTATTTCCAAACGGTGGACATTTCTTTGGAAAATGGTGGGCGAATGGGAGGCGTGAATTTGAGGATAGCCACAAGGAGGGACGGTTGAAGTTTACGCCGCGGGCGCGACTATCAGAAGTGCTTCTATTTGGAGCATAGTGGGCTAAAGCACCCACCCGCACCACAAACCGTCCAGCATTCTCATGAATACCGTGAAGCCGAACAGCGGGGCCTCGTGTCCTTCCCTCGAGCGGGCGGGGGTGGGGTGGTGGGTAAGGTGGGGTAGTGGGTAAGGTGGGGTAGTGGGCGGGGTGGGGTAGTGGGTGGGTGGGGGCATCCGAAGAAACACGGCTTCCCAGAAGAGAGTGCGGCGGCGGGCGGGAAGAGTCTTCGGAGTGGTCGGTGCTAATCGAACGGGTTCGGGCGATAATCGCAGGACGCACACCAGCGAGGCAACAAGAGGAATGAAGGGGGAGGGAGGGAGAGTAGGGGGGGGATTTGGGTGGCGGGGGGTGCGCGGTAGTGGTTAAGCAAACAGGGTGAGAGAGATGGGGTGTCGGGATTGCCTGCGAGTGGAGGGGGGAGAGCAGGTGAGGGGTGAGGCAGTTAGGAGGGTAGGCCCCGGAGTAGACATTAAATCAGGGGTACATGCTGGAGCCCCCGATTGTGGGGAAATAAGGGCGCCGGCTGGGGGAGATTATGCCATTACTGCTCGGCAAATACCCTATCTATTATCTTTTAATCCCGAAATAAAAAAGGAGTAAAAACAAGTTTTGTGTGTCTTTACATGGCTTGTTTGAGATGTAAAATCATAGTTTTGCAGCATTTTGGAACAAGAGGATAATGTTCCCAAATCACTAAGGATTTCACGTGACATTTCATTAATGTTTCAAAAAATAGTTATGGTATATAAATATAAATATACTAATATACTATATATATATATATAATATATATATTATATATATATATAATATATATATATATATAATATATATATAATATATATAATATATATATATATAATATATATATATATATAATATATAATATATATATAATATATATATAATATATATATAAACCATAAACACAGTAATCAACCCGAAGGTCGGTTTAGTAGGTGATGGTAGAGCTCACCCATGTGCCAACACATCAGGGTAGGGGGGCCAGTTCCTTTCCCTGTGCCGGTTATGGTTTCCCAGGAAGATCTGGTACCCGAAAAATCAACTAGCTTGGGTGGAATTGGTGCCCAAAGTGGCTTGCCCGGGAATCGAACCGGGGACCCTCCGGTCAGTAGCCGAACGCTCTACCCACTAGACCACCGCGACCCGCTATTTATATTTTTTATATTATATATTTATACATATAATGTATCTCAAGATGGCACTAGCGAACACAAACCGAGGAGAGACGAAAAAGAAACTCACGGTCTGGTCACAGGGAAACGTGTTTCTCTGTGACGAGAACGTGTGAGCTTCTTTTCTTTTTTGTGTGTTTCTTTGTTTTTGTTCACTAGTGCCATCTTGAGACACATTATTATTCACATCCGTGTTCATTATCATTATTTCAATCCTTCAGAGTGCGTCGCAAGAGTAATGCAGTTATTAATTTTTAAATAATTTATTGAACAGATTTGCACAAACACTTCGAATTCTTTAAGTTATTGTCCATTGGCTTCTACACATTGTTTCCAGCGACTCTGCCATGACCGATATACGCCCTGAAAGGTGTCTCCGAGGACCTCTCCCGAGGTCTTCGTCACGGCTGATTGGATCTCTTCTATGGACGAAATACGGGTTCCTTTCGGGGCTATCTTAATTCGAGCAACATAAAAGTCTGTTGGCGCGACATTATGATTATATGGGAGGTGGGGCAGCTTTGGCACCTGGTATTTGGCCAGGAACTCGAGGGTATTGTGTGACTCGTAGGGTATCGTGGCAAACACCTTGGGCACGAGTTTGGCGCACATTTTCCTCATCGCTAAATCTTCAGTAACAATGAGAAACACATTAAACAAGTTCGGTTCACTGGAAACCATCTCGATACTCAATTGACAGTCAGAGTCCAACAATTGTCGAACAAGAGCCACATTGTTTTTCGGTTTTGCTGGTTGATGGCCGTACAGACCGTTGTTCATCGTCGTGAACCTCTTTTCGGCCCTCCTTAAGGGCCTTTAACCACCTCGAAACTTGTGAGTAGGACAGATCAGAGTCCCCGTGAGCCCAACGAATCATTTTTCAGTCTCCTCAAGTGATTTTTTCATTTAACACAAAATTTAGTACTCGCGTTGCTCAATTGCATTACTTTCAGAAAGCACCCTGTAGGCGTGGTTAGCAGCCCATGTCTTTCTATTCTACAGGTTTAGAAGAATGCATATTTTACGGAGAATAATGAGGTGGTTTCCCGTAGCCACCCACATCGCAGCACTGTGGTGGTTCCCGTGCACTTCACTCTCGCTCGCAGCTGTGGTAGCTGATGCCGGGGCGATCCACTCGCCACAGCGCCACCAGTGCTTAACGGTAAAACTGCTGCCTTTCACCATGGGTTCAGGGTAGCTTTTTAGTAGGACTCTTATCTATCTCGTTCCGAAATACCATTGTTGTGCTTTTTCGGTTTATTCATTTATCCTAAAACCTTAATTAATTATCCTTTTTCCTTACCTTTTCTATGATACGTAATACATGAAACAGACTCTTATTCAGTTCACTCAGAGTCACTCTTCGATTGGGAACAATTAGATTTCCCTAACGCCCCTAATTTCCCTAACGGACCGCGCTACTGGCTAATTCAGTTGCAGAGGAACGAGAGGTCTTTCTAGGAAAATCATTTCACCAACAAAATGACAATTTAGTATGCTGTGATAATTATAGATCTTAACGCCTTCATTGCAGCAGCGTACGAAATAATATACTTCATTTCTTAATATCCACGAGAGAGGCTTAATTTCCACGATAGAGGTTCCTGAATTCCTTGGGTAGCTGCTACTTCAAAGCTCACAGACGCTACTGCCAAAAAGCTTTCTATAGTTTCGGTAAATGAGTAATTAATTTAATCAATATGTCTACAACGTAGTTCATGTCATATCTCGCCAATGGTTAAAAAGGCGTGATATGGTGGAATATCATGATTAATTAATATCGTCAATGGTTCTTTGAGTCGGTCCATGATTAAACCATTTTATTTATAAAATCCGAAAGTTGAAGGCATTTGTTTCTGGATATGATACGCATTACAGAGAACTAGATTCCATATTAAATGTTACTTAATGTAGACAGTCTAAAAAGAGGGCCGTAAGCATTGGGCATGGGAATCAACTCACCTCGCGTGGTTGTGCAGCACGACCGGAGGATCGCCCGGTCTTCGCCTCACTCGGGACTCCGGACTCTTCTTCCGGCGAGGACGAAACCATCGCCGACACCGCTGCCACCCGACCCTCGCCCACTCATGACCTACACACTGATTTGCTGCCAATTCTAAAACGATGCGAGCCAAAGTGCTTCAATTTCTGTTTTCCAAGGCAGGAAGGAGGGAGCGGGGGCACAAACGCATTCTACTGTGCGTGGGCGATGCTGCAGGGGGGCAGCAGGAGGCGGAATGGGTGGCCGCCCCTGACACACTCGTAACGCATGGTGCGAGGGTGGTGTTTGCCCTCGCACGAGGATCGACCCGTGCCCCCCCCCCCGCCGCACCACGACCGCTCTCCGCTATAATCCTCCCGACCGCACACGGCTCCCATACACACCCCACACCTCGCCCCTTCAGAGGGGGGCCGCCGTCAGAATGGCAGGGAGGGCGATACACGGTGGGTTCGATCCGAAGACAGAAGCCAGGGGGAAGGCTGACCCCTGTCCGGTTTTGCGAAATGCGAATCACACCCCTACCGCCGCCGGAGGGCAAACGACTCGAGAGAGCGGGCATTCGAAGCAGCAAAAAGGTCAAATCCGGCGCTCCCTCCCTCGCCGTTAAAATGGGTAAACTACGAAAGAGAAATGAGACCCCGGTTAGGCGCCATCCGCGTCGTACAAGGCGGGTGGCAACGGGGGGGGGGGGGTGACGTGAATTGTTGAGCGGCCGCGTTCGGGAATACATTCTCATCCGTCGACATTACACAACGCATCCAACAATCCTCCCACACAATCACTCTTCGAAGGTGGTGAGTAGGGGGGGACCTCGACAGCAGGAATCGGCGGGAGGAGGTAATCGCCTCCGACGCTCGTCCATTTATGGTATACGCATCATGAACTTCGATAGCGGAGGCTAAATTTTTCAAGCGCAGAAACTCACCGGCCGCCCCCATTCCGCGACACCAAGGCACCCCCCCCCCCCGGAGCCAAAGAAAACGAGGAATTCGAGGGCCCCGGCTGACACTTTTTTTTCCTCGGCCAGGACCTGTGATCTGCGGCCAACAAAAGAACTCCTCCCCGCCCACCCCCTCGATCGCCTTCCCCCGACAACCCACCCCAGCCCGCCCGTCCGAACACCATTTGCCCTTCCGATGGATGGGGGCCCGAAACCCGGCCCCACCCCCGGCGTCCGTCCCCCCGCCCGTTTGAATCCCGCGCTCAATATTGCCCGTCCGTCTGCATCGGGGTGTTTTTGTAGTTATATGCGAGAGGGCGCCCCCTCTTTCGGGCCCGGACTCAAACACAAACCCTCATACATTATTGATGGCAAGTACATTAGCACAGCGTCTCTAAACAACCCACTCATTTTTCTCCCAGGGCCGCAGGCAGCACAGGGGACGGAGGGACCGGGTAGAGCGTCCGTCCTTGGCCGCCACCTCTTCCTTCTTCCCGCTTAGGCTTCCGGTTAACTTGAAAGGCGGTATGACCGTAACCATTACAAGTAAGACGTTTTTATTGCCCTCCTGATGACTAACTGATATGTACTTAGTGGTTTGTAAGTCACGCCAAGGATAGAGAGGTATTTGCACTATCGTCAGCATTTAGAATGGATGGTTTCTGCAGGGTTGTTTCTTCAAGTTTAATCACTTGAAACGTCCAACATAATTAATTTCTACCTCCTTCAAGTGCCAGCGTCAGAAAACAGGCAGACCACCGAACAAGCATCACAATTGTGAATGAAGACAGAAGTGCACGCACTGCTTTCAAACAAGTGTCCGACGGTGGAGCGAAAGGAATCCAAATCTCCGCTGCTGGCGGCCAAAACTCCGAACCAAAAGTAACCCGCGCGTCCAAGAAGTAGAAAACTAACATGGCATGAATACCACCCCCTTCTCGGGGGCACACAATTCTCAAAAGCCCCAAGTTCAAGACATTCCGTGTCGGTGCACACGAAGGTGGAGCGCGCACCAAGTCCGAGGAAGAAGAGCGTCTCACCCACCTGCGATGTCGAAGCCTCTCTCTCCCTCACGCGTCCCTTTGCCGGCGTTAAATTCTTAAACGAACAGAAACGGTTGGTTTTTTGGGGCCCGAGGCCGTGGGTGGCAAACGGGGGTGGGGGGTTCTGCCACCCCCCACCCCCTTAAACAGGTAGCTTGCGCGAGGTTATTAGGATCGTCCCATTTTGTGCTATCGCTCCGGCAAAAACAGATGAACCTCGAGGTGGATCCAGACCATAAACCTCCGAATGAAGAAGGGCCGGGCAGCGGTGGGCCCATCCCGGGCGCCTACATATATATTTCACCCCCCCCTCACACACACTAACGCACAACACCGCCCCCCCTCTTTCCCTCCCAGAGGGCCGCGCGGAAAATCCTTTATCCTCTCCCTTCTAATCATTTCTGTCCCTCTGGGTTTACAAAGGAGCCGCCATCGATCCCCAAAAGAGTTATGCGAAAAGGGCAGAGGCAGAGGTGAGCGGAGTGGAACGGGGGGGGGGGCGGAGATGGGTCGCCCGGAGTCAAAAAAGCCGCCAAAAACAAATCTACCGCAGCGTTGATGAGTGTTTGGAGAGGGGTGGGGGGATGGGATGGAGCGGTTGTTGGCAGCCAAACAATGGAATCGGATCCGTAAACCATTGGAAATCAAGAACAAAACCCTCGGCGGCCCCCACTCACTTCCGATTGGGTGATTAGTGCTCATAACGAGAGAGCGTTAAAAAAATGAAATATTCCATAACGCGGTCTTCCGCACACATTTATTCTCGGCACATCATCGGATTCGGACGATATTCCTGCAATTGAAACGCAACTATCAACGATTAAAATGGGCCTCCGTGGGAGTGAACGTGAACTCTACGGAAAATATACACCACTACTCTCTGAATGTGAGAAGAACTCGCCCTTCCAAATGTAATCCATCTTATTTTAAGTTGCAAGAGGCACGGCTTCCGAAAGTAAATAAGAAAGCGTTAACCACATCCCAGGATAAATTGTGCCAAGAAATTGGCAAGAAAATTTATCATTCACTGAAGAACGACTGGTTATTTTTTTCAAATTCAATTTCTGAATGGAATGCCTCCAATGTATACGCACGATCGGAATAATGAAGCTTCCCCTTTTCACACTCTTCATCACAAGGTGAGTGTAGACTACAACGGTGACGAGAGGGAAAACTTGGGACTTGCAGACTCATCCGCGATTCTCCAGAAGGGCATCCAATGACCTTACTCTGCAACCAACAGGGGGGATTTAGACCCGCGTCCCCCCCGTATTGTGGGACACAGGGATGAACCTGGAGAACCTCGCGGATTCAACGGCCGGCGTCAATAATAGTCTTCTGAAATATCCAATCAAACCACTCGCCAAACTAAATACTCCCTCCCCAACTTAATCCACCAACACCCGTCTTCGAATTTAAGGGTTTCGTAACATTACATATATTCATTTAATAATTCAGATATAACTTATTCAGGAGAATTCAACAGCTCAAGATCATCAAACGCACCAGAACACCCACGCCCACAATTTGCTGCAGCGAGATATTACGAAGGCCACTCCGAATTAAATCCATTCTTCCGGGACTAGAGGGTATATGAATTTTTTATCCGAGCAGTTTCCACAGTAGTTAGCGTCTGGGCTGCATGAGCCCTGTTGGGAAATATTTCATGTATAGAATGGGGATGTAATCGTATTTCGGGGAGGGTGGAAAAAAACAAAGGAACCTCAAAGGAAGGAGTGTGCGCATCAAGTGTGGCGAGGCAGGGGTTCGATCTTTCCTGGCCCTCCCGGAGCTCCGCCCGCTTCCAGAAGTAGATTGGAAATACTCCGAGCACCACCTCCTTCATCCACCCTTCTCCACCCCATTCCCATCCGCGAAAAAAACAAGCCCGACTACCGATACCCACCACCCACTCCAGGCGGCAGTTCCCCCGCGCCGACCCATGTGGGCACACACACTCGGCACCCGAGAGCAGCGACCGAGTTACGTCCCGCCACCGCCGGCTCTGGACGCCGCCTCAAAAACATGGTGGGCAGAGAAAGAGAGAAAAAGGAAAGAGACATGAGAATGAGGAGAGGGAGGAAAAGATGGGACGAGGATAAGGACGGTAGAGGTGTTCATATAAATACATTCGGGAAAGGAAAAATGACGCGGGGCACACAATGACTGCCCGGCTACGATGATTAACCGGAAGTGGTCGACTGGAGTCGGGCTCGACTGGAAGGGTTGAAAAACCACGAGGGGAGAAAACAAAATTGGAGAAAATTGTCGGAGTCCAGGATACGGGGAGGAGGGAAGGCAGTGAGGGCGAAGGGGGGAACAAGTGATCAGCCCCTTCCTGTCCCGAAACATCCCGGACGATTCGGTCTCCCGAAACCATTCTGCGCAGCCACTCTCCCCACGCTCCCCAACTGTCCCATTCATTCTTTTCCACGAATACGTTTTCTTTCCTTTTTTTGAAAAGAGGAGCGATTGAACAGGGAATTCGCACGTGCAGGGAGCGAGGGATAATGAAACTTATCTTGCGCTCGACCCACAAGTTTCCGCCGTTCTTGATATACCCCCCTCTCTTGAGAATTGTGCTCTTCCTTTGAACAAGCGCCTGCCCGACTGAGAAGGCCATACTACTTGCATTTAGACTCGCGCGTGGCGAAAGGCAAATTTACATTCTATTTCATTGCGCTTGGGACTGGAACGAAGGAGATGTGAGACAGATGAACGCAATTACGAAATCTATCTTCACATGAAAGAAGAGTTTCTTCCCTGGGCATGAATTGCATTCACCCCTCCACACGTCCTTGCGGCAACTTGCGAGCTATTATGCAGATGCATGACCGATGAACGTCGTATACCCATTAGCCCACTTAATCGTACTTGTGGACGCAGACAATTACGTGACTATGTTGCAAACGGTAATAAATTATACAGGAATAGTTCTAATGTTTTATCATGGTATTTATGATGTCTCATCTTTCAACTACCTCTCCTAGAATAGTTCTGATTAATTTCATTGTCGATACTGGCAAATTATGTGAAGAATGAACACATCAAAGGCAAAGTAAATTTGACATTCTATCCCGTCCGACAAAATATCGGTCGTTCGGCATCGCACTAGTTTCTCAGTCCCACCTGCTCCCGACCAACCCCTAAAGTGGAATCGTCAAGGTTTTCAGCGTCCTCGGGCATCATTTTTTAATGAAAAACCCTTCCAAGGTGGAACACATTGGCCCAAACGAACGAGACCGCCGTTGGCTGTTCGTCGGATATGCTACTTTTGCATACAGCAACCCAACTTCTTATGCCCCGACCCAAACGAAATATTTGCGTCGCCATTCACCGAGAAACCGGACGTTACTGATGCCAATCAAATGTCTTCCGTCTCTCAAAAGCATACAAACCAAAGTTCGTTAGCTTTAAGATGTAGAGGCGAGGCAGACAGTAATTCAGTCGTTAAAATGTACGAGTGAAGACTACAGATGTACAAGATAAGTATCTTGAAACTTCAATCACGGTTGGTTGGATTAAAAGGTCGACAAAATGTTCGCTTCGACAGGGCATCTGATAGCAATCATCATAAACACATGTGACAGGGTCATCAGTTACTCGGCTAATTTTTTCTACGCCAATCAGTAAATGGATCAGTGCTATATCTAAAAGCTGAAATCAGTGCATATATTGACCAAAATTGACCACGGCGTATAAAGATACTTATAAGAAATACGAGTACTTCGCCATATAGAGAAGTAAATTCATCAAATGTAAGAAATTTTCAACTATTTTTATCTTACGAGGAATGACGTAAAAGAAAGAAGCACGGAATGTCGCTTAGACATCATCCGCACGTATCACAATGATGCCAACTTAGGTTTCAGTTAGGCGACAAGAATCCGATAAAAGGCGACAAATAAAATATTGAGAAAATGCCCGTTCATTTTTTTAAGAGACGGCCCCCGAGGCCCATTTATGAGGGACGGCCAATCGCTTCATGTTTATTCAAACCCAGAGTGGGAGCGGAGGGACAGGGGAACTGAAAGTCAAATATTTGAAGGGAAGAAAGGGTGGTAGGACGGTGGAAGGATGGAAAACCCCATTCTCCGAGGCTATCGAATTACGGAATCACGATAACCACCTCTCATTCGACAAAGGGAGCCTTTTCTTGCTTATGCGCTGCCTAATAAATAAAGCAACGACCAAAAAAATAACGGCGCAAGAGAGGTTTTGTAACAGTTAATCCCATCCGCTTAAGTTCAATTTCGGTTATTTTTTTTAACAACATCACTCCCGTTCTTTTTTTTCTTCCCCATTCCCCGGCACGAAGAACAACCTCGGGAAGAAATCGGGAGGCGGGGGAGGGGAAGGGAGAGTAGCTGATACATTGGAGGACGTAATGCTAGAAAAAAAGCCCATCCGAGAATAAATAATATATTCGAAGAATCATAAAGTATGGTGTTGATACCCCGGGCAGCTGGCATGGACTAATTTTGTAATAATTACGCGATACGATCTTGACAAATCATTAAGATACCACGTAAAATGTGGCGAGGATGGACAAATCATGAAAGGTAATAGCGGTGAAGGTAAGACAGGGTTCATTCACGCCGACGGAGCAAGGCGATTTGTTTATTTCGGTCCGAAAAGTGTTTATCCATGACGACAAACGGCAGTGAAAGGGAATGACGAGCCGGAGACAATAAATAACGGAAAAGACGAGACAAACACGCACACAGACGAGCACGCACATGCCGGAATGAGGAGCAAGGCTTTCCGGTCACTCCAAAGGGACCGAAGGGCAAATGCACGGAGCGAAAGAAGGGCACCCACACGCCGGAGGGCAAGGATAAAGAATGCAGCAAGCAGGACATGACTTGCGGTCACGTCCCCGCGGCAAAGGTCCACTTGGGATCAGAACGGTGTTTTGCACCATCAACATTCGAAATACATCCAATGATGTAAACGATCATGTTACGAGCATGCGAAGTGTAAATTAACTCACTACGAAGGATCATAAAAATGAAATAACGGACATTTTTTAGAAAACGGATACGGCTGCCAATTTCCGCGATATAGTCTAAAAATGAAGCTAGGATAAAAAAATACCTGATTAAATGAAAGCTTTAAATATTGGATAAAAGCTCTGTTTTAAAGTTAATGAACAAATTAAAAATTCTTAGTGCATATGAAGTTCTATGAATAATTGAATAATGAATCCATTCGTTTAGCGCGACGATTTAAAAACCATCGGATGAGAAAATCATGTCATAACAGACTTCCTCCTTGGAGAACAAAAATTTTCGTGGCATAGAAATTAATTTACAACATATTGATCTCATGAGGTTCGTGTGGATAATGAACTTAAGTTTAATGTGACTCAATAAAATAAGTGTCTCATAGTATTGTATCATTGAAAGATTCTCTAGTAGTAGGTGGGATTCATTGTGATATACAGTTAAGAATCTCACAAAAAATGTGCAATAACCTGATCAATTACTGATCACAATGGTTCTCAAACTAAATAATCCTTACCTACATTATACACGTAAGACATCAAAATATGTACGGATTAAGAGGCATGATATTTACTCCTCAACTATCAAAATACTATTTCCTCGAATCCGAAATGAGAAATGAAATCTACAACAGCCAAAGGCAATTTTCACGTGACTTAAACTTTTCATTTCCCTTTGCTGAATGAACAATTGAAAAACATGAAAGCTGCCATTGATTTCTTTTCCTTCTCTCTCGAAGGCAACCATGGTGTCTCCGTGGGAAACGACGATTCAAAACTGAAATGCTTTCTTTTTATTTCGCCGTTCGTTCGTCCGAAGCCATTTCCGAATCCACAATCGAATACACGAATGAGGAAAATGTGGGCCCAAGGCGAGGAGTACGAGGAATTGCGTCCGGGGGATTGGCTCTCCTGATTGGTGGACTCCACTCCAACGGTGGCTTCCGGCGTTTTCGAAATATTCGCATCAGAATGTGATTTCCGTCGGAGGGGACTCCGTCACACAGATATTAAAAAAGTATTATCCGGGAATGGATTTCTTGCGGGAATTGAGGGAGATGGGGGCAAGAAATGGTCATGGATAAAAATGTTCGTTTAGGGAAGCCCACTCTTTCATGCGTTTTAAGCACAAAAACCTGAAACTTCACGAAAAGCCTGGGTGGCCCCAACACATGATGGTATTCATACCATAATAGGCTCGCGTAAACTCACAGTTATATCCCGAAGGATAAAATAGCAACAGAGTGGTACACAGATCTAGAATATTTTAGGGCCTATCACAGATTCGGATGACATCAAACGTGAGTCGCTCGCAAAGCATTACGAGTTACTACGTTAACTATTAACCCTGCAGCAGAAAATATGAAAAATACCCGAGCACTGAATTCAAAACACATTAGGATTCCATTTTTAATATAATGTTTAACTAAGCAAGACTCGAGATTATTAACCATATCACCGGTTTGTGCCAGCGTCGATTTTTGGATGCGCATACATTTCGATGAAATTTGGGAAATGTGTTTCTTAAAACATTCAATGTGTATTGATGAGGAAACAATGGCAGATGGATGATTGGTTGACTTTAATCAGCGGCTCCAAGTATTTAAAAAAGATCAAACCAACCTGACCGAAGGCGAATTTGTTTGTTTCGCATTCATCCAATTCTTCGCAATTACGTTTTCTCGGAAAAATACTAGAAGCTACTTTCACTCTTAACGATCAAAAGTTTTTAATCGGTGTTAAACACCGGAAAAAATTAATCATATTTTCAAAATTAGCGAGGATTCGATTGGGTTGACATAACTAATGGAGAACGCTCAAACTCAAAGCATAATATCATTTAGTTTCACACATTACTAGAATATGATCCTTGCCCCCAATTATAGACGAGAGCTGAAATGAGAGAGGCCCCCATTCTCTGGTAACAATGAGAACAAAACAAAAAACACTCAACGGCGCAAAAGTACGCAATGCGGCAAACTAAGCAATCGCACTTGTCACCGTTAAACAATGCAAACGCAAAATATATTTTTCTCAGGAGTTCATCAGAGAAGAAATGATGATTAAAAGTTTTGAAAAATTTTAACGAAAGAATATTTATTTTGCCAAGCGTATTTTTGGGACATCAAAACTTCTAAGCATCTTAAACAGCCATTGCAAACATATTGGTGATTTTTTTCACCCATTTAAACGGTCAGAATGAGTCGTCATTCTGAAATGCTATGCCATCCCAACATATTCCCAGAATAAAAGGCACCTTTCCCCCCTCCTCAAGGCCAACTCCCGAAAATAAGCATTTTCGAAGACGTAAGATATTTTAGCCACTTATTAAAAGCGGTGCGGAATAAAAAATGCCTTATCGATCGCATCTTAACAAGGTATACCTTTGGAAGACAAACGAGTCCCAGCAACGGAAGGGGGAGGGGAAGACGCGTCTGGAAACATAAAAAAGGATACGGGGAGGCGACTGGGGGTGGGGCGCGGAAGGGAACACGCGAAGGGCGAATCCAAGCTCATTACCAAACATTCCGGGGGCTGAATAAATCAATCCGATGACTAGAACGCTCGCCGCATGGGTATCGCACTAATTAACTCCAATTGGCAATAAACATGGAGCCATTTCACCTTTCTTAAATTATACACTCCTGGATTGGCGGACACACCCTTGACACCCCATTGAAAACATGATTGGAGTGAATTGTAGGGCGGATGAGGGGGAGGGGGAGTGGAGGGGGTCGTCGATGGGTAAGAGGAAGGACCGTCGTGGAAATGATGAATAATGATGCCCCGTGCGAGTAAGAGGCAGAGGCAAGGATTGGTCGAAATGCGTTCACCTTGGAGAGTGAGGACGAGGCAAAAGCGAGAGAGCATTACAACCGAAGAGGCGGCGATGGATTAACACCGTCAAAACGGAAATGAGAACTGGACACAGCGAAATGTGCGAGCGGAAAGCATTTCCCCCAACAGGATAAGTGCCTATGTAAATTACAGATTCAGGTGGAGGAGAGGTTTCGTCTCTGTTATGTTTAGGTGAGTACTGTTGGGTTTAGCTTGTGGGAGGGGGGATTTCACTACACTTGCAGGTGTTTAAATATATCGGGACAAAGCGCCAAAGAAAATATTTTCTTGGACAAATAGGTTCCATTCTTAAGTATCATTTACAATAAAATCTGCGCTATAGACTGTCTCCGCTTCGGCAACTACGTTTTTTATTTGGGAAGTGTGTGGAATAAGTAAAAAATGCAAATGAAATATTGCCGGATAAATGGCAACTGTTAGGCAATATGCTTGCATGGGTAATGGTGTTCCAATTCGAGTTACGAGATTTGCGAGAATTACAGAAATCCTCAAGTCCATGATCTAACGCAATACTCTTTGGCGACGTCAACGAGCACAATGGTGCAAGGCGATATGTGCGGAGAAACTGAAAGTGGAAAATGAAACGACTACGAGGGAGATGACTGAAATTCTACCATTGCAGACTCGTCCGCTTCACGACTAAGAGGAAGCATATGAAGGCGGAAAAGGAAAGAAGGCGGAAAGGGAAGCGAGGGGAAAGGTTATGGGTCAACGAAAGCCAAACCCCCCCACCTCCGTGCCCACCACGTCCGCGAGGCCCCCAGCGAGGGAGCCGAGGCGCTAATTAGGATGGAGTGGCGAGGGGGAGGAGAGCCACCCCTCATTTGCACGAGGGCCAGGGCCCAAACCGAGATCGACGCTGGGCCCTCCTCTGGGGGCCCCGAGAGAGCCCCGAGGCCCCCCCTCTAACGCAGAGGGGGGGGATTTCGGGAAGAGGGATTTATCCCTGGAGCAGACTCACTCCGGCGGCGGCTGCTGCCTCTGCCCCCGAACGCATAGAGAGCGCAGGGGCCGTTGCGTAAGGGGGGCTTGGTGGAGCCTCGAACGGACTCTTTGTCTCCTCGTGAGGAATCGGAGGTCGCACTGAATGGAGAAAAGCGGAACTTGACGAATAAATGGCTTCGTGAACGCCGCACATGTGTCACGCCACGTGGAAGTGATTTCCATCATTTACGCTATGCTCTGAAGTTAATGAAGTAGAAGGTGCGCATGAAATCACATATGCTAGGGCGCTGCCCCTCTCGGAGTAAACAGGAAGTTTAGCCTAAATCGTATTTCATCCGGGTGCACGGATTTACTTCCGATCACCATATCCACGAAATAAGGAAAGCAGTAACACGATGGTGACGCCGGGAGGCTCTCACTTGCGATGGGTGTCATCGCCGAGCTTCACTTCCCTAGTCTTTTGGCCTTCCCTAGTCTCCGCGATACGACAATGAATACGTCAGTGAATAAAACCATAACAAGAAGGCAATATACACGAGACCGCAAAATTACAGCAACACTGAAGCAGAAAGTACACTTTCATGGATTGGTCCAGTTTATGATACGTATGCAAACGAGAGAACATAATCGGAACCGATCAGCGAGTTGAAATAACCGCTCAGAGATGGCGCACGCGATTCGAATGGACCTTTCGCGTACACTCTGGCACCGCTGACAAGCATTCGGGCCGATTCCGAAAATCACGCCAGCTCTTGCACACCTGAGGATGGAATTGAAACCGCACCAAATTATATCCATTCACACATATATTACAGGAGCACTTACCCCTGGGGTGTTCGCCTGAGGTCCATAAGGATATCTAGTCCAATCCAAGGAACTTTCAGTCGTAGTGTCCAGAAGAACCACTGAAAATAGAAAAACAATGTCAGAAGGGTTTGTATTTAAGACGTTACAGTGAGTGCAACAAATTTTCCGAAATATTTGGGTAATAAGTTATCGGAAGTGTTTGCAAGCAGATGTGCTAATAAACTAACCTGGCCCAGATATCTAGAATTTAATGAAGCCAGTGGTATGTAAACAGAATTTTTCAACGAAATTTAATTTTACAAACATTTCTTACGTTTTCCTTCAAACAATAATGTGCACTATTTTCATGCATACCAATTCACGACACACACATGCTACGTATATATATTCAAAAAACACATCGTCAAGTTTCAAAGCGAACAACGATACATATTAGGCTTCAGATGGCCAATGGTTGGTTGTTCCTGCAGGGACGAGATGTACCAAAGTTAATGTTGACATGGAAGAGTTTGAAGGATTAATGAAACGTTTTCTCGACATATCTTCGCCAAGAGTGTGCCAGAAATCATGTTTGGCGTAGTCTTCACATTCACCACTAGAGTAAGCAAAAACACCCTCATCGTGTTTATAAATAGACAAAAACAGGCCAAAGAGACAGAAATTATATTTCCCGGAATGATTTGCAGGCAAAATACACCTATTTTATGGGTCAGTACACGTCAAATCAACAAAGGAAAGTGCCATTTTCGGGACCACCCTCTATCATCTTGTTCAAACCCCTGCACTAGATTGTTATCTATCGAGAACTCACCCCATGAGATATTTTTGCTGATAAATATTTGTTGCAAATTTTATGAGGTCTTGAAAAAAATTAGAAATGGCGAAAATTAAATACTGTCTGCAAGGCCGCAAATGGCCCAATATGACTCCATTACTATGCCTGGTAAACGTTATCAGAAAACCTGCTCCAACTGATGTGTGACACAATTAAACCTTTACCAATACAATTAATATTTTTGAATTGCTTGAAGATAAGTGAAAATTTTCAGTTATACACCATTGAATTTTTTATTGAAGACTCAAATGATACATCAAAACCTTTTTTTATTTCTAAATTTCGCTAAGAAGGTAAAATTTATGACAAAATCGAAACTATTGATGAGGAAATAAATAAAGAGATGTCATATGGCATTGTGAAATCAATTGATTATTAGAGAAAATAAAATGTTAGTCATTCGAAATTGCTACAAATTTAATAATGGCACTCCAATGTAAAAACAAATATTAAAAAAGAGAAATTGTTAGATTACCTAGCTGTGGTTGCATTTTCAGCTTATATCATAAAAGTCACCCTCACTTGAATTAACCTCGAAGTAGTAATGTACCAATATATAATACAAATAAATTAAAATCAAGCTCTATTACTGACAGTTTTAGACAACTTAAAAATTGGTTTAAGTGGACGCATCCATTTAAGCGCATTAACCAGGAGCCCTTCCAATTCGTTACCTGAAAACTGTCACCCGCTGGCTCTTCCTCGTGGAGACTTGAACGGGAGGGGAAAAAAAAGATGCCCTTCAAGCAATTTCCAATTAGTCTGTCGACTGGGTTAATTATTATTTCATTTTCTGGGTAAAATGAATAATGAGGTCTAACATAAAAGCTCCGCAAAACGGGCATTGTGTATATGAGAATAAATGGGTAGCAGTACTTGACTAGAGGAATTATAGTATTATTATCCTTCCTTACCCATCCCACCTGGTGCTTGCAGCTCCTGCCACACAACCTTTTGGTGGATCGCGGAGTATTTACGTAGATGCAGGTGATTATATGGCGACAGTACACAGTATTAGGATGTGATACAAAAATGTTACGCATCACCTTTAGTAAAAGCCTAATGCGTAAATATACGTACATCATTTGGGAAAATTGCAACGACTTCAAAACAAGAAACATTCTAAATTTTGGTCGAATGAAAATTGGTAAGACTTCGCAAATATGAATGCAATTAATTCTCGGAGTAAACGAATCACACGCCTAAATAAAGCAATCGACGTTTGTGACTGATGCATCAAGAGGACCAAAACGGATCGTTGTGAACTTTCGGAAACAGCTCACTCCACTGAAATGTATCCGAAGGCCCACATTTGGAAATCACACAGTTAACTGATTCCTAATTCTAAATTGAATAGTTTAAGCGTATCCTTCCGCAGTCTGAAATGGACACCGAGAAATCCGGGGGATCTGCTTCTAGAAGCCCTTTATCCGACGGGAGGGAAAAAGCGACACAACATCCCAAGGCCTTACGCCAGGAAAGGAGACGCAGGAAGAACTCCTCACGCGGGAATAAAAGGGACGTGGAGAGCATTTAACCAGGCCATAGATAGCGCAAGTCCTGACAAAAGGCCGGGGACGGCAAAAGCGTTGACACTCTTTGAGATGGGTGAAACGGAGGGGAGCTTTAAGTGTACAAGATTCTCTTACGGTTGGTAAACCTGTCCGCCGTCTTCAAAACAACTCCGAGGGGATTAAAACGTTTGGAATGGCGAAGGCAGGGAGGAATGGAGGGAGATGGGCTCGAATAAAAGGCGTGGGAGAGAGAAGGAGGCGAACTCGAACAGATGGGTGTTATGCGACGTGGGGAGGGAAGAGGAGCGGGAGGGAGAAGATGGATGTTGCGGTGGGCAAGAAGGCCCAGAGAGGAAGACGTAGGACAGGTAAACGAGGCAAGAGAGAAGGAAAAATTGCGGGGAGTACCTGTTTTTGTATAAGGACACTCGAAAGTATAATGGAAAGGGTAAGATTCCGCCTGGATTGAAATTTTCGACGCTGAATTCGGTCTAGAATGGTCGTCGGCGGGAGGATCTCTCTAAACGATTGAAGAAGGCACGCACGCCACCCATCCACTCGGGCATTCCGCGGACACGGGCACCAGCGACCGACCACTCCCCAGAGGGCAGGCTGGTCTCGCAATACGGAAAGAAAATGTGAGTACACTACTGCAGCGACATTCAAAAACGAAAGAAAAAAGGTCACAAATTCTTTTAGTTTAAAGGACTTTCTCTCGACTGGACGCCAGACGAAACACCAGTAACCACGTCAACGGCAGGCGGGTATGCACATGAGATCGATCTATCTTTGTGCTTTCCTTTGCACTTTTTACTTCTTTACACTGCACATATGCTTTTCAAATTCTAGCATGCACTTAATGGATATATTTCTTACTGTTATAATGATAATATAATGATAACATCCAATGGTGTAATTATTTCTTTAAATGATAGTATATGTATTGGCATGCGTGTAGAATGAAAGAATTCCTCCACGAATGTTTTACTGAGGATTTAGTTTAGCATGTATGAGTTGATTTTTGCATGTGGTTTAGTTCCATTTTACGGGTGGTGACCTGACACCCCCGCCACACACCCTTGCGGCAGCTTGCGGGGTATTATGTGAATGTTATTTAGATGTATCAATTCACAAACTATTCGGCTCAATTTATAAATATTTACGTCCAAATGCAAAGAAAATATAGCTTCATAATAATTAATGTGCAAAATACCCATTTAAAAAAATGTAATTGAAGGAACATTTAAAGGGGAATTAAAAGTCAAATGTGCAGACAAAATTGTCAAAATTAAAAAAAAAGTTAAAACTAAGTAAATTCCTAACGTAGTCAACTGGGGCTCCCAAGACCAATACTTTTCCTCCACTTACTTGATATCATGAACATATTATGTGGAAATCGGTCTATATAAAGAATAAAACGTGGTTAAATTATGATTCCACCAAAGCCACCTTTAATACACGTACCATACACGCCTTCTAGTTTACTAATCTTTACTTCACAAGGAATCAATATGCTATCTCTCCAGCATATATCTATGAGAATATATTCACTAAGCTGGGTACGAGAAACCATCGTTTCTCAACCGTTATCTAGAGAGGGTTTAATAACTTTCTTTAAAGCGACGAGTTTATAGCCCATTTCACAGAGCAATACTTACACAAAATAATTTTGTCATTAAAAATTTAAATAAATCCGTCGAAATGTCCCGTGCCCAAGGGCGTGGGAACGAACGGGTAACGGCGAAGTCGAATTTCAAACTTGGGATGCAATTAGTCAAGGAAAGGAGAAGATGTCAAGCAACATGCAAATTACGTACCCGTAGGTACACCAATTTAGGTAAATAAACAAGAATAACCGGGAAAACCATCGTGTTCAGGTATTTGGTGAATGCATCAAAACACGTCGTTTCTGGAGTCCAGAATTGGAATTCACCCGGAGACAGCGTCGGGCCGTGACTCAAGGCGACCCCACCACCGAATCCTTCTCTTCCCACGCCACCCTCCCGCCGTGGACCGCCACCCGCGGCCGAAAAATGGACATGGATCGCCGAGGAAAGGGTTCGTGAATATTTTCCTTATTCTCCATCTGCGAACCGACCATCCGAGAGTGAAGAGGGACATTCAACATCGAGGCAAGGGCGAATGAGTGACGCTGACCAGGTGGAAGAAGAAAGGAGGAGGGGGTTGGTGTGGAAGGGATTGCAAAAACGCTGAGGAGATTGGGGAAAAAAACATGAATATCGAGTGTGCTGCCGAAGATGGAGGTAATGGCGGAGCGGCGCGCGGGGGAACCAAGAGCAGACGCTAAGAAACGGATTAAATGAGACGAGAGGGTGAAAGAAAAGAAAGAGAGATGGAGAGAGGGAGGGAGGAGAGAGAGGCAGAGTGAGAGGAGAGCGTCTCTCTGGCGAAGAGATGGCGGCGGCCGTAGAGGTGAAGAGGGTAAGGGCTCGGGCGGAGAGGTGATGGTAACAAGGGATGGAAGGAGGCAGAGGAATGCGTTTGGCAACTGTTGCGGAAAGAAGAAAAAGAATAGGGGAAGCAGGCGAGAAAGAAGAAGAGGGAGCCGTATAGGGACGGAAGATAAGAGGAGGATGAGGAGAGGGGGCGGGAGCGGTCAAAGAGCTCACCCGAAGCAGAGGAGGCAATGCGGGGCGGGGGTGGGGCGAAAGGGAGGGAGACGACAAAGCCAGAGGAATGGATGAAGCGCGCCGAGATTGGAAAAATGCCGCCCTTCGGCCCCAAAGCACCACTCGCCCCGCCCCCTACCCATCCGCGCCATCTCCGATCGGCAATGCCTCCCCCTGCCTTGGGACCGGGAGGGGGGAGGAGAGAACAGAAGCGTCGAGACAAAACCTGATACACTCGTATGTACATTCCCTCCCCTTCGCCTTAAAAGCTCTTTAAAGGCGAGTCGAAAAAATATATAAATAGACGCACATGTTGAAATAAATAAAGAACTAACGAACCAAAGCGCTCGACACTGCGAAGTTAATCAACGCAAAATAAATGCTCTACCGCTCGCGTGGAATGGAATTTAAAAAGACGACTTAACCGAAAAACGTTCAGGGGGCTCGCTGTAATCATCGATGGGGGGGGGGGGGGACAAAGCAAGGTCCAGAAGGATTGCAGGGAATTCGCGAAAAACCGAACAATATCTCCAAGGCAAAAAGCTTATTTTTCGATTTTGATTGACGTACATACTTCACTATTACTTCTGCCTTTACTCTAGCCTAGTACGTATTGCAAATTAATAAAAGCAATTAATGTAAATTACTTATTTGTACTGTGCAATCCATAGCTCTTCCTGCTCCACCGGTTCCTACTCAAATGAAGAACGTCTCAAGTCCCCGCTACTACAAGCGGCAAAGAGGATGTCTAATTATTTTAGAACTCACATCCTATTAGTTTTAATAATTGAGTGTTGTTCTAGGTGGTGCTTTTTCTTTTTTCCGCGGTAAACATTTTCACTATTTCAAGCATTTGCCCACAGAATAATATTACGTTAATTCTCACGGCAAAACATTAAATCAATCACTTTTAATCAAACCACTTTGCTTTTCCACATAAACTTTTTATTCTCTCGACCCAGGTTTCGTTATAGCATAACATCATCAGGTAAAAATAACTGACTGACTGATGCTTAAGTACTGCGCCGTTTGGCGCATTTTACACCGATACCCAGCTATGCTGATAAACGGTTGTGTGATATAAGTGGCTTAAGGGCGAAATTAAGCTAACGAGTATACTATTTGGTGATTATTAGGATTCATTTAGACTTGTTTTGGCACGTTTGTATTTAAAATGGGGATTATCAGAAGTCCCATAAAGGCTCTATGAGAGGGTTACCAGTATTTCCTATTGCTTGCTGAAATGACAGGGTCTCTTAGATAGGCTGGTAGGTTTGGTATTTTGAGGTCCTTGTGAATATCTGAGTTTCGGATGAACCAAGGGGCGTTAGTAAGAGTTCGCAAGATTATATTTTGAAAGCGTGTCAGTTTGTTCAGGTTTTTTGCAGCTTCTGATCCCCAGGCTGGATAACCGTAGGTTAAGATAGGTCGTATCATGGATTTGAACAGAAGTACCTTAGTAAGAAGACGGAGGGGACTCGTGCGCTTTATGATGGGATAGATTAAGAAAAAGGCCGCGTTGGTCTTGTTAAGTGCATATTGGGTGTGTGCTTGCCAAGTGAGTTTCTTATCCAGTTGTACACCAAAAAATTTGGCCGATGATGCCTGGGGAATCTTTTCCTTGCCGTAGTAAATGGGGGTGTTGTTAGGTTTCTTCCATTTTCTGGCGTAATTGACGTTGATGCATTTTGTTGGGTTTAAGGTAAGTTTCCAATCGGTGATCCAGTCTTTTAAGCTGTCTAAGTGTTCTTGGATATTTTCTGCAGCATGATTTGGGTCGAAGGAAGTTGACGCTATAGCGGTGTCATCCGCATAGAGGTAGCTTTCAGTTTTTGGGTGTGAGGGGAGATCGTTAATGAAAAAGTTAAAAAGAACGGGTGATAGAATGGCTCCTTGAGGGACGCCTGCTGTGATGGATCGGGTAGTTGATCTGGCATTGTTAACAGCTACAAAGAACGTGCGGTTAGTAAGAAAAGAGTGGATGATCTTAGTTAGATGTATTGATACATCAGTTTGGAGCAGATTATGTATCAGGCCAGCGTGCCAGACCTTGTAAAAGGCTCTTTGGGTAAAAATAACTGACTGACTGATGCATAAGTACTGCGCCGTTTGGCGCATTTTATACCGATACCCAGCTATGCTGATAAACGGTTGTGTGATACAAGCCAAGCACAGTGTATACACATATCTCTGGGTGGAGGGGAAGAGGAGGGAGGAAAGAAAGGATTGGTTGAGCTATGAAGAGGGGGGCTAAAAGTCTATGGTTTGAGGCGGAGAAGGAGGGTTGGTAATATTGACAAATTACCAATAATTGGATAATTAGATCAGATAAAAACCAATTAGATAATTAGCAGGCTGGAAGGATATGGTCAATACAATGTTGCAAAAAGCCCACCTGACATCAGATTAGTTGGCAGAGGATTAGGTAAATGATTATTATGAACTGGGAGAACGGCACGTAGTAATTAGTTAGGTGACTCAGTAGCGGGTTGGGAGGAGTCGCTACATTGTAGAAATAGTCTCACTTGGCTTCAGGTGAGCTGGCTGGGGGTGAGGGAAAAAACAATAACGGGGAATGTGAAGGGTAAAGAAAATCGTTGGTCAAAACATCTTCCCCGTAATTCGTGTGTTGAAGGATTTCCAACTGCTCCAGCGCATCAATACGGTACCCTTTCTTCTCAAAATGTAAAAATTCGGGAGTAAAATCGCTGGTGTGGCCACAATCTCTCAAGTGCTTGGCGAATAGTGATGCGGAGATGTTATTTTTAAAACAAGCTCGGTGTTCCTTTATTCTTGTTTCAAATCTCCTCCCCGTCTGGCCTATGTATATCCGGTTGCAGTCTTTGCAGCGGAGTTTGTATACTCCACTTTGGTGTAGTGGTTCAACGTGGTCTTTCGTGTGGCATAACATGTTGCTTAAATTAGTTTTATTGTAAAAGGCCGGTCTCACTTTTTCCTTTGGAAGAATTCTTTGTACTTTTAATGATAAGTGACCAAGAAAAGGGAATCTCCGCCACTTTGGCTGGTTTTCTGTATATGTGGGTGAACTATATATGGATAACTTTGCTAAACGGGATAGTTTCTTACGGTAAAGGGTATCAATTAAATCTTCTCTATACCAATTGTTCACTGCAATTTGTTTAATGATCTTTAGTTCTTTAAGAGTGTTTTCTTTGGACAAGGGGATAGAACATACTCTGTGTATCATTACGTGAAAGGCCGATAATTTTTGAGCGAAATAGTGCCTAGAATTATAGTGTATGACATGGTCGGTATAACACTTTTCTGAAAATAGAAAAATTAAAACTATTGTTTTTAATGGTAATATTCTAGTCCAGAAAGTTGAGGGATCCATCCACTTCTAATTCCTTGGTAAAATTTATATGTTTGTCTCTGGAATTGAGGAAATTGAAAAAAATTTCTAACTGTCTTTCGGAACCCGTCCAGACGCAGGAAACGTCATCAACATATCTATACCAACAGAGGATATTTTTGATGAGGGGATGATCTGAGGAAAACAATATTTGCTCAAAATTGTCCAAGAAAATGTCTGCTAGTAGCGGGGAAAGCGGAGAGCCTATTGCTAAGCCGTCTTTTTGTTGGTATATTTTGCCGTTAAACACGAAACTATTTTGTTCTACACACACTTTTAAGGAGGAACACAATTCCAATATCACTGGGGTTGGAACCCTTGCTTTAACAAGGGCAACTTCCGCAAGATTCAGAGCTTCTGATCTTGGAACACTGGGGAATAAATTTGTGACATCAAATGATACCATTAAACACCTGGGGGGTACTATTTCTTTAGACAACACTTCCACAAGTTCTTGTGAATTTTTTATTCCGTATTTCGGGGAAAGTTTGGAAAATTGTTTGAATAAGACCTTTAACTTACTAGCCCATAAGTGGTTTGATTAAAAGTCAGTATGAAGATTTTCCACCAAGTTACGTCAGAAACTGTTTTATTAAATCAGTTAATTTTTAAAACTTTAAGAACGCCACATCGTGGCAGTTCATCAATCGCCACTTCGAACTCTAGCCTCAAAACACGCTTACCTGGGTGCACTCGTTACGAACACTGCCCTCCAAACCAAATGACTCAACATGAGAACGGTGTGCAAAGAACACGAGCAATTTCTCGCTCGCTCGGAGGCATGAAGCGTTTAAGGATGAATACCGCCAAGTCATTTCCACTTCTCTCGTTCTCATTTTTCTTCTTTTTCTTCTACGGACCGTGGAATTTTTTCCTCGGAATGAGAAGATCCAGAATTTGCCACACACACATGCTTAACCAAAAGCAGGATTAATTTTCTCATAAAATCTAAGATAAGAAACAGCGAAATCGAAATAATTCTCTTTTCTCTATTACGGATGTGACGTTTGTCGGACCGCGCAAAAATATAACCACCAAACCAATCAAACGAGGATGCTCCAATATGCACATACGGATTGCCAGCGAACAGTGCCCGGGGAAAGTTGTTCGCAAATACGACTACTAAGAAAATAGCTCCTGATGAAAATGTATTATAATCTTGGGGCGGTTAGGAAAATTACACACCTTATGCATGAGGGAAGAGGATAAGACGCCAAAATGCGGTAATTTGCACTTCCTCGTAGCACTCGCTAGGAGTATTTTCCCAAACCTCTCCTCCCCTCCCGAGGCAATCGTTTCACTCGCACGGAAAGAAGAGAGACCTTGAAAGTGTTCGCAATTCCACGTTTTTATTAAATCGACCTCACGAAAAATACATGCCCATAAAGGGAACATTAAGACATTATACGCATAAAAGCGGAAAGGGTGAGACTTGCACACTAGATATTATGCACCGTGAAAGCACTGGGGTTAAAACTTCAGATGAACCTGATAAACGCCGCGGAACTTCTGTCTGATAAAACTTTTTCAGTTTTCTGCCGAATCCTCGAGAGACGGCGCTCTCCACCGACGCAGAGAGAATTTTACTCGATACTTTATTTTTACTTTTACATGATTTAAGCTCTTCGCGTTTTATCGGACGGCACACGTGCCTTCTACATTTGACTTATCATTGTGGATAGAATCAACTGCACATCATTCACCTCTTTAAACAATCGCGAATATAGAAATTTTGGCACTCCTGAATCCACGCACGTTTTACGTCCATCAAGATGATGGCAGTTAAGTCTGCAATAGTAACCGATGGATCAATTTTCCTCTCATAGTAACGTGATGTCTCGAACTAACTCTCTTCGGCAGCTTTAACTGTAACAAACATAAATTTTCCGTGCTACTCTCTTCCACAATTTCAAATTTTACCAATACATCGAGTCCATTGATCCACAATTCGGCCATTGCAATTTCTAGGGAAGTTTAACTGAAAAACTGACGATATATTTTCCGAAGAAATAGTTGGTTTTTACTATCCAACAACCCTATCAGTACTTTTTAGACAACTTTAGGACGAAGTGGACAAATGCAAGAAAGGCGAGGTCCTCCGTTTGAAGCTTGATGCCTTTGGAGTGTTTCATATAGATCTCACAGGAAGATGACCTAACGTTAAGGTGGGTGTAATTTCAAGAAACTGTAACAGTAACTTTAACGGAGTCACCCGCTATGTGTGCATTATAATGCAACCATTTCAGAGAGTAAAATTCATTCGCCTTGACCGGGAAGCCCCAAAATTTCAGAGTGTAAGAGGACGTCTCGGTAGCTTAAATGGTTAAAGCACTCGGCCGGATATCGAGGGATCCGGGTTCGTATCCCGGTCAAGGCGAATGATTTTTACTCTCTGAAATGGGTGTAATTGATGGTTTTCGGAGTAACTTTGTGAAATCGATTCAGATTGGAAATGAGAGAACGATGACTTTGTGATTTCACAGAAAATTTATTACGATACGACCTGGGTTTCGACGTCCACATCATCTACCTGAAGATGACTTTGGACGTCGAAACACGGGTCGTATCGTAATAAATTTTCTGTTAAATCACAGTTTTCATTCTCTCATTTCCAATTAAGGTGGATGGTTTTGATAATACATATTATGCTGTCCTGGAACAATTCCTGGAGCCCAACCCACGCCGCCACCACCACCACCCTCCGACTCGACCCGCCCCGAGTACATTCCTCGCTCGGAAATCTTTGAAATGTATTGCAGCCAAGGCCCTTTTGTATCGTCCGCACTGAAACTCGTCGCACGAAAGTAAGAGCAGTGGGAAATACACGGAATTACAATAATATCTCATTACACGCAATACATTTACAGCACGCAAATCAGGAAGACCCTCGGGGAAAACAAGAGAGGACCGGCGCGCGTCTTTTGTACAGACATTCGCAAAATCCATTTTAAGCAAAAAGAGGAGAAAAAATGCTCACACATCAAGCCCCCATCCCATAGCAGATGCTCGTCCCCGCTCTCCCTCGCAAATGAAACATTTGAGCGACGTCGCGCGAAGTGCATTCATTGAGGAGCTATCCGCCCCGGGAGAGCAGCGGACAATACGGGGTGCGAAAATTAAGAACAGAGCAGGCACACTCGAACAAACCGACGGATCTCTTCGCCCCTTTCGCGTGGACCATGCGTGCGGTTTGAGTGGGAGGGGCGGGGTATGGCCGAGTGGAGGGGGTCGGGGAGTGAAAGTGATCGGGGACACACGGGAGGATGGGACGGGGAGGGGGTGGGTCCCTCTCGCCCCGGCGACCAACGAACGCGTCGCCAGCTGCGTCGGGGAGGCTTAGGCAAGCGTCGCCGGGGATTGAGAGTGGTGAGATTAGGCGGGGGGAGGAAATGGGTGAGGCGGGGCAGAGGATGTGGCGACGCCTGGGGAGCGCTTCCCGAGGGAATGTTTAGAATGGTTAGAGAAACGGAATAATCGGGACAGGAAAGAAACTATCAGGGGTGAGAACGGTCGGCATTCTTCGCTCTCAGCGTCCCCCGTGCCACTGGCTGCTGCACGGCCCACTGCTAGTCATTGTCGACTTGCTGCTCCTCTCCGGCCTGAAGGTTTTCAAAGTGAGCCATCACCGATACCAAAAACATCTCTGCACTTTTCCAAACTGCTCCAACAAGAGAATATACTCGAAACAAATGCTTCGAAAATGCTTCCATTTTCACGAATGCCCGATTCCTACGGGATCGACTGACCAACGACGAAACAAACGGCGAATCGGGCTTAGGATGTCCCACTCCACTACGCAGGATCACGTAATTTTTAACCAAGGCGAAAGGAAAACAAACTGCGTCATTAAAAGTTTTCGGGAGTTGACGAGAGTATCGACACAAAAACGGAAATGCATTTCATTTGTTTCCCGTTCCAGAGTAATTGGTAAAATATTACCAGATGAATTGGAAAATGACGTGGTGGAGACATTATATGCATTATTTGATCTAATTTAACATCGGTGAAATAAAATATTTGACATCTCGTGTACCAGATCTTTCTGGGAAACCATCGATGGCAACGGAAATAAGGAACTTATCCTCCTTCCTTGATGTGTGATTTCCAAACGCCGTCGGGCTTAGTACTGGGCGCACTCTTCCGTCCCCCACCAAACCGACCTTCGGGTTGACTACTGTGGTTAAGGCTCTTAAGCACGTCTTATGCAAGCCTGCCAGGGTCAGTTGACACTAATTTCAATTCACAGTTTATAACTCACTCAAATTATAACTTTTTTAAATGAAGTTTTCTCGGGTCTTCCACCGGGTCAAGGGTTCCATATTGGCCGACGTTTCGATGCACGTGACGGGCATCGTCCAAGGGTACATGAGGACGATCTACCCTCGGGACAATGCAAGAGTCGAGCATCGAAACGTCGGCCAATATGGAACCCCTCACCCAGTGGAAGGGCCGAGAAACCTTCAAGCAAAAACGTCGGGAAAGCACCAGATCTTACTTCGTGATAACTATTGATGGAAGAAAAGTCATTCTGAAAAGTGGTGGATCAGCTGTTTCTTGGCGTGGGGATTCCTTAGATGACGAGCCCTAGTTTGGGGAGGGCGTCTCGGGCACCTTTTCGGAGGGGTATTCACGAAGCCACCTGGCGCAGACGCATTTTATTCTTCTTCACCGCTGGACATAAAAGGCGTAGTTGACCCCAACGGAAGTTCTCGATTTTAATATCACGACAGCAAACTTTATTTTGCTTATAATACTAATATGCGCGAGAAAAGATGGAAAAAAGCATGAATTCATCTAATTTATCTAGGATGGGGCGAGGAATAACTTGAAGTTAATCAGACATCCAGTGGGTGGGGCATAAGAATGGGTCATGAGCTAAAAAAACATTCGTTTCTTCGGGATTAAAAAAAGGAACGATCATCAGCTCGATCCGGCTCGATTTGGCGCGAAACTAAGCTCCTTAGAGTAAAAGAGGCGAACCATAGCGCGGTAGGGAGGAGAAATCGGCGTCGGTCAACTCCACCCCGCTATGCCCTCGACAACAAAAGGAATGCATCTCCATGAGACTATATACGTGCGTGTCTATAACGAGAGCACTATAACATTTGGACGGCACAATAGTAAACAAAATAAAATAAGGGCACTCTCTTTGTAGATTGTTTGAGCGGCCGTCTCTGAGGCGCTATGTATATATAACACTGTATGGTAAAGAACTTAGGCCGACAAGGTTAGACATAGAAAAGGAACATGACGTAGAAGAAGATAGATTAGGTCCAGGTATACTCGACGATGAAATAGAAAGGGCATTAAAGGAGATGAAAGCAAATAAGGTCGTTGGGGTAGAACACATTCCGGTGGAACTGATGAAATGTTTAGGAAAATGTGGGAAGAAGGCCCTATATGGACTGATTCGTAGTATCTATGAGGAAGGAATCTGGCCGGAAGATTTTGTGAGATCGGTGTTAGTTCCTATTCCAAAAAAGTAAAGGCTACATCATGTGAGGATTACAGAACAATGAGTTTGATATCCCACGCAGCTAAAGTTGTTCTCAGGATGATCAACAAAAGGAGAGAGAATAAGGTAAATGATTACCTAGGGGATGAACATATTCGGTTTAGGAAGGGGAGAGGTACGTGTGATGCCATTGCAGTAATGAGATCACTAATCGAGAGGAATATAGAATACAATCAGGACATTTTTGCTTGTTTTGTAGATTTCGAAAAAGCGTTTGATAGAGTGAATTGGGAAAAATTAATGCGTGTATTGCAGAAAATAGGAATAGATTGGAGGGACAGGAGACTGATCCGACACCTGTACATATCTCAGACTGCTCAGGCGCGAGTGGGGAACGGAGAGTCCGGATGGGCAGTGTTAGGAAGAGATGTACCATCTTCCTGGGAAACCATAACCGGCACAGGGAAAGGAACTGGCCCCCCTACCCTGATGTGTGAATATTCACACGCTGTCGGGCTTGGTACATGGGTGAGCTCTACCATCACCTACTACACCGACCTTCGGGTTGATTACTGTGTTCATGGTTTATATATAGAGGTATTGAGTAGATGTAAATGTAGATGAGATGTAGATGCATGCTTGTATAGTGAAGGGAGGTATATGTGTATTTGCATGCGTTTAAAATGATAGGATGTTTCTATGGATGTATGCACTACTGTGCATTTGGGTTTTCATGTATGTGTTAGTTTTTAATGGGGTTTTTCTTTTGTCCTTTTTTTGGGTGGTGATCTACATGCCCTCGCGGCGGCTTGCGGGGTGTTATGAAGATATAGAAATGCGAAGAGAGCAAGCGAGACTGGTGCCCACACCGGCGAGGTTGGGGCCCGGTTGACACTTGGCCTGCTCTCGTTTGTCTTGCATGTGGATGCATTCTGTTTTACGGGTGGTGTCCTAAGACACACCCTTGCAGGGTATCTACATCTACTCAATACCCCGCAAGCCGCCGCAAGGGCGCGTGGCGGGGGGTGTTAGGGCACCACCCGTAAATTAGGAAAAAATAACCGCATGCAGAAGCCACAAATTTATAGCCCACAAACCAAATATGGTAAGCATTCATGCGAGAACCCTTTCGCCCCAACCCTTTCACACACATGCAAATCCAAAAACCACCAACAAACATACACATGCACAACCTTTGAATTTTTAATTTGATTCCGACTTGTAACGTACATGTTTTCAATATTTCTAAATGAACTTTGGGTTCCTACTATTATGATTTCTGATTGTTCTGGGGAAGAATGAGTATTTGAATCTAACTGCATTGGAATCTATCTCCCTTATTTTATCTTTGTGGTCTGATCTACCGAAGTAGTGTGGGGCCATTATTATTCCTTTTGTGTCATCGCTAAACCCGCTGGTTCTGAATCTTTCTAAAAGTTTAAGTCTCGCTTGTTCTCTTCGTATTTCAAGGGGCTCCCAGCCTAAATCCCCTAAGAGACCTGTTACACTTGTGTTCTAGTCATAAATATTTTTAACGAATCTGGCGGATTTTCTCTGGACTTTATCTAGTTCTTTTTGCCAAATTTTCTGTCTAGTTCTTCAGTTTATTTTCTTTTCTGTCTAGATTTATCTAGTTCTTTTTGCCAGATTTGCCAGATATTGTGTAGCCGTCGAAACAAAATTCGCCAGGTAGGAAATGAGGCGAAAGCAAAGGGACGGAGTAAATTGAAAGCGAGAGAGGAAGCAAGGAGTAATGCAGCTTGGTGGAAGGACACTTCTGGGAAAAAATCGAAGGTTTTGCTGATAACCATCCGCAGAAGCACATTGGTTAGATAAAGAAGATCCACAATATCCCTCTCGAAACGACAAAACACACCCATTATATTGTTATGCCCTTGGAAGTGAGATAAGTGGGCGGTTTTCCTTCCCCCTCCCTCGTGCTTGGAAAACAACGCCACGGCGTGTCGTTTTTGGAGATTGGCGCGACCCCAGAGCGCAGAGGGATTTCCTTCCTCGCTCCGCTTTCTTCTCCGGCGACCGCGACTGCCCGCACCACAAGGAGACACCTTGCCGCTTTTACCCCATGGGCTGGTTTGCTAAATGATCCTAGCAACAACGCCCGGGCACGATCCGTAGGAAGAAATATAGCACCACACGGCGTCCCCTTTGGCTTCTGAAGACTTGTCAAAACCAAGACATTCCCCTCCTTTTTTGCGGCACGCACTTTTGCACCGAGGTCACATCGTGATGAATGAAAAAATATGAGAATGAATCCCAGAATATTTCCGTCTGGGCATTTGTTGAGAGCGTATTTTCATAACAAGCTCAGTAAAAAGAATCGCTGGTTCATTTGAAACGGCCCTCTTTTGTCATTTCCATGTTTTTCTTTCCCTTTGTCACGACCCGACCGGGGTCGTGACGAGCACGAACCAGCAAGCGTAAACAAAACAAAACTATCAGAAAGACTTGCAAAAATAAAAATGGGATTCGGATCGTGGAGTACTTTTCTTCGGAAGCAGAAGAAGATACGACGCACAAGAGAATGTCCACACTCATTCTCCGCCGCAGACGGCAAAGAGCATTTCCTTTTATTTTGGAAATATGTCACGCTCCTGCCTCCAAACTTCTTCGAGATGAACCGACTCGAGGGCCCAAAAAACGCTACTTGTGGCACTAGACCCCTTCTATTGCCGTAAAGAGGCGAAGGGAGAGAGGGATTGGGTGGGGGTAGGAGCCAGAGGGAGGGAGGGAGAGAGAAAACCGGTCGGGTGGAGGAAATTGCGAGGGCACAGGCAGTTGGGGCCGGAGGAGGGGGGGGTGGTCGGGGAGGAGGGGGGTAGTCGGGCAGGAGGGGGATGGCCGTGGAGGAGGGGGGTGGTCGGGGAGGAGGGGGGTGGCCGTGGAGGAGGGGGGTGGCCGTGGAGGAGGGGGGTGGCCGTGGAGGAGGGGGGTAGCCGTGGAGGAGGGGGGGAGGCCAGGGAGACGGGGGGGGGGCGGGGAGGAGGAGGGGCAGGAAGGGCCACTGGTTCTGGGGGAGGAACATGAGCCGAGGGGCAAAGGGGGGAGGGAAGAATGAGGAGGAGACGGGCCAAGGGGAAAATACCTGGTGGACCCGGCGAGGGGCGTTGGAGTGGAGGCATGGGCCGGGCTGGAAGCGATGGGCGATGGGCAGGTAGGCGCTCCAAGGGAGGACGGATATAGAGGGTCGGGAAAATAATTGATAAACGAAGGCAAATAAAAAGCATGATCTAAAAGTCGACTAATGAGCTAATTCCACCAATAAAGACACCGATACGAGAATGACGTCGATGGATACGCTCAGTGGGAGGGGTGGTTTCTTATTTTAAGGGAAAGGAATTCATTGAAAAGGCACAATTTCGAGCGGAGTGGGGACGCACGAATGGGAAAACATTTTCGGCCGAACGTATAAATTCATCCCAGGGCATGGAATTGAATGCGCTCCAGTCAGGCGAGTGTAGTATCAACTGAACACGATTATTTTTGGAAAGGAGAATAATAGGTATAGCTAGGCAATGAACTGACGAAGAAAAGATAGTAAACAAGAGAAGTTAATGAGCGGTCGCGGTTGATAAAGGTTTCATTCCAAAAACACGAAGAAAAAATTACAATGCAAAACTACATGAGATTCGTTCGCTGAGACACTGTAGTGAAAGAGAGAAACGTAAACGAAGAGGCCAAACAGCCAAAACAAAACAGAAACAAAATTCATTCATGAGCCTGCGTCAATTTGAAAATCTATTTTTATTTTCATGGAAACTGGGTTTGAGAACAGGGGGCATGAAACGAACGCACGCACATAAGGGGCAAAATAAAAGTCAAACATGTTAAAATTAATTACAAGACACGACCACCATTTGTGCTGTAATAATGATGAAAATACACGGGCGGGTCTCATTTGTAACAAAATGAAGACCCCTATCACCGAGTGAAGACTCCGAAGTGTTCCGCTTATTACCGACGGGTGTACAGGGGCATTCGGGATTCTTCGCACTTATCTCGCCAAGCAAGCTCGAGGCACGAATGCGGGAAAAAAATGGCACGAAGAAATCCAGCCAAATGAAAATGTGAGACATGATAGCGGAAATGTAAGAGTGGTGAATAGAGACGAGGAGACGTGAATAGGAAATCGATGGGTAAACGACCTAAGGAACTACGCTGTCTTGTCAGACGAACTCACGCGAAGAGACGAACGAGATAGGGAGGAAGGGCGGACGAGGAGGAAGAGAGGGGCCGATAAAATATGGGAGAAGAAGAATGAGGGAAGGAGGGAAGGGGACGGGATTAAGAGGAGGGTGGGGTGAGTGAGAAAGGAGTGACGGCGAGTGGGAGACGCTGTCCCGTTGAGAGGCGGAGGGAGAGCGGGTTTGGGGGGGCAGGGGGTGAGCAAAGGAAGGGCAGACGGGGAGGATGGCTCGATGAAAAGGTGGAAATTGATAAATCAAAACGGAGGAGGAGTGGAGGGGTGCTTACAGTGTGTGTGTGTGTACAGGGGGAGGGAGGTGAGTAAGAGGATAAGAGGGGAGAGGATGGAGGCTAAGGAGGTGGGAAGTGGGGTCGGGGGAACGAGCATCTCCAGCGGAACCGGATGGCAATAAAAAGATTTGGATATTTCTCGGAGGGCGACGTGGGATATCCCGCGACAACAAAAGAGTTTGCGATGGGTCGAATGGTTTCGCGAAGTGAATAAGTGGAGGGTACAACACGCTCGGGGCATATTTGCACATCCACATGGGCACGTCCTGCTATTCTTTTTCTAATCCTCCCCAAGAGCGACGCTCTCTCTCCCTCCCTAAAATCTCTCACTGTCCTCCGGTCGGCAAATCCTTCGCCCATGCTGCTGATTCGAAATGAGAGACACGTTCAGGCGGCCCGCTATCTCGAGCGTCTGACGCTCTTGAGGCGCACATTCCCTGCAAGGATGAGCGGGCGGGCAGTAACCGCAATAAGTGAATCTATGCGTGCACATTGATATACACCAAGTTATGATGAAATGCTCCCGTGAAATTAGCGAGTTTGAAAAATATATTTGGCAAATAATTAGTTAGCATATGGGCATGTAGCTGTATTATGTATAATTATGCAAATTATAATACGCCAAGTGTTGGAAAAATTAATAAAATATACAATTATATATCTCCCTCCCACCCTATAGACTACACCCTTGAAGTGGTGAAATGGCTGGTGGGCTCTGATAATTCCTATTTATGAATGTATTTATTTCTTTGGTAGTTGTACCCATTCAAAACCTACCTTAGCCGGTAGATTACCTTATAAAATAAAATATATACATACATGCATATATAACAATTGGATGGCAACATGGAACAGAAATACTACCTTGATCAAAAGGTTCCCGGAATTTATTCAGAAAATTAAAAATACAAGTTTATTCATCTAAATATATATTGTCCCCTTCAAAGTAATCCCCATCGACTGCAACACACTTATGCCAGCGCTTGATCCAATCCTCGAAACATTTTTTATATTCGGTTTTCGGTATGTCCATCAGTGCTTCCTGCGATTTTTCCATTACTTCCTCTCGGCTGCTATAACGCGTTCCCCGTAATGGTTTTTTAACTCGATTGAACAGAAAGAAGTCACAGGGAGCCAAATCAGGCGAATTCGGTGGCTGTTGGATGGTATTTGTTGCATTTTTCGTCAAAAAATTACGAATAATGATAGCACTGTGCGACGGTCTCGACGCACTGTGCGACGATTTCTGGTCTCTTTCGGCGAATTGCTTCACGCAAACGTCTCATAACGCCCAAATAATACTCTTTGTTTACTGTCTGGCCTTCTGGCAAAAATTCATGATGCACTACACCGTTGTAATCCATGAAAACCGTCAGCATTGCCTTCTTTTTTGACTGAAAACGACGTGGTTTTTTTGGTCTCGGCTCATTTGGTGAACGCCATTCACTTGCCTGATGTCTGGATTGCGTGTCGTACTCATAAACCCACGTCTCGTCTCCAGTAATGATCCTTTTGATGAATGTGGGATCGGATTCAGCCTCGCAAATCATGTCCTTTGCGACGTCAACACGGTCTCTTTTTTGCATGAAATTGAGGTCTTTTGGCACCAACTTTGCTGCTACACGACGGAAACCCAAATCATTAACCACAATGTCTTGGGCGGATCCATAGGCAATGTTCAAGTCCTCCGCTATTTCTCTGATGGTTAATTTGCGGTTATTGACCAACATTTCTTTTACTTTATCAATTTTTTCACCGACTTTCGATGTCGATGGTCTGCCACTGCGTCCATCATCTTCGATTGACTCACGACCACTTCTGAACCGCTCGTGCCACTGGTAAACGACCGTTTTTTTAGAGAATCGTTGCCGAAACACTTTTCCAACATTTCCAACGTCCGTGCGCCACTAACTCCGTTTTTTACGCAAAATTTAATACAAGTTCGTTGTTGCAAATTTAAATCCATTTCTGCAATTGTAAAAAATCGCCAACACACACACAGATAGATGTACTCTTGGCTACGTAACTTTGGCAAACGTCAAGTTATGACACTAAGATTTAAAGGGAATATCAACAACAGATGTACCAATTTAACAAAAAAAAACTCAAATCGGAACGATGGGAGCGCCACTCGGTGGTTATTCTGGGAACTTTTTGTTCAAGGTAGTATACATAGAAAACATTTAAAAGGAAGGACACTCACATTTGAGAAACGAATGATGAGGTCTCAGGCGTGATGTGGTGGAATCGTAACATATTAAAACCACAGGTATTGCAATTTTCCACTAGATATTTTATTTCGACACTACCGGTTTCGATGTTTTCACGTCATCATCCTGATGATGGTGTGAAAACATCGAAACCGGTAGTGTCGAAATAAAATATCTAGTGGAAAATTGCAATACCTGTGGTTTTAACATTTGAGAAAGTTCTTAGGCCTTCTTCAGGTTAGACTATTTCTGCGTTCTATTGTGCCGACAAAGTATTATATTGCTCTCGTGAGTGCTTCTACATCATCGACATGCGACAGAGTAACCAGATCTTCCTGGGAAACCATTACCGGCACAGGGAAAGGAATTTGCACCCCTTATTACACTGACGTGCGAATTTCACACACCGTCGGGCTTAGTACTGGGTGAGTGAACTCTGCCAACACCTACAAAACTGACCTTCGGGTTATTTTTATTAATGGTTTATATACATTATATATATATATATCGATGATGCGGAAGTACTCACGAGAGCAACACTATATAACTTTTGGACGGCACAATAGAACACAGAATAAAACAGATAACACGTAAAAGGACACTCACACTGTAGATGATTTAAGCTTTCGGCCTACTCCGAGGCCTTCTTCAGGTCAGACTCAGAGGTTTTGAGGGAAGAGTGCCTGGGGAGGGGAGGGGGGGCGGAAGGTTTAGGGACTCTTTGGAAAGAAATTAAAGATGGCGGTTAAGGGTGGGAATTTTAAAGGATCGGAAATACAGGATGTATGCGGATTCGCGAGTTCTCACCTCTATGTTGGTGGCTGAATCAGGTAGGGATTCTAGAACTGTTAGGGAAAAGCATTCGTCAAATGATAGGTGGTGTGAACATGCGTGTAAAGGGATAGGAAGAGAGTGAAGCAGAATTACAGGAGTAGCGGTGATTGTTCATTCGGATGGATAAGGGGGTAATGCATTCGCCTATGTAGAATGAGGTGCAATATTTGCACGACAAAAGATAGATAATATTTTTTGAGAGGCAATTAGCGTGGGAACGGGGTGAAAGGACAATGAGGGGATGTGGGGAGAGGGGAGCAGATCTGATTAGGAGACATGTTTTACATCGGGGGCGATTGCAGGTAGGGGAAATATGTGGAAATTTGTCAGGGCGGGGTTCCAAAGGGTTGGTGGATCTCAGAAGGTTTCTGAGATTGGCTGGTCGTCTGTAAGCGACAGAGGGGCATTGGGGCAGTAAGGATGTGGTCGCGTCATTGTCATGTAATATAGGATAAAGTTCCTTGAGAATGGTTTTCAGTCTGTGGGATCCGGGGAAATAGGTTGTGCAAAGGTTGAGTCCAGCGTCAGATGTGGGGTTGTCATTCTGTGGTGTGTGTGGTCGGGTGGAGCGGTAGATTTTATCCTGTAGGAGCTTTTCTGGGTAACCGCGTTTGTGGAGTGCATGGTGTAGATTGTGGAGGTATTTGTTAAGGGTAGCTGTGGTGTTGCAAATCCGATGTCCGCGGATAGAGAGAGAGTTGGGAATTGAGCGTTTGGTATGGGAAGGATGACTACTAGTATAGTGTAAATATTGTTGATGGTTAGTGTCTTTGATGTGTACTGAAGTGGTGAATTTGTTATTGTGAATTGAGATGTCTGTGTCAAGAAAGGTGATGGTGGAGTCTGAAATGGACGAAGTGAATTTAACAGGGAAAGAAGAATTTAAGGCCGATAAGAAATTGTCAAGAGAATCAGAGCCGTGTGTCCAGAGCATAAAAATGTCGTCAATGTAGCGGACCCAGAAAAGAGGTTGGAAGGGTTGCTGTGAAAGGAAATTCTCTTCAAGGTGGCCCATGAAGAGATTGGCGTACGATGGCGCCATCCTCGTTCCCATCGCTGTGCCTTTCGTTTGGAGATTAAATCAGTTTTGGAAAGAGAATGCATTTTTAGTCAGGACGACAGTGGCGAGATTGAGGAGAAATTCGGTCGAGGAGCACTGGGGTGGGGGGCGTAGAGAAAGATAGTGTCGGAGGGAGGATAGGCCTTCTGCATGGGGAATAGAAGTATAGAGGGAGGTGACGTCGATGGTGGCCATAAGCAGGTTGGAGGTGGAGGGAATGGAGAGAGAGTTTAAACGGTGGAGGAAGTGATACGTGTCTTTCGTGAAGGAGGGCAATGAGAGTACGATAGGTTGTAGGTGGTAATCACGGAATGCGGAGATTCTTTCGGTGGGAGAGTTGAAACTAGAAACTATAGGGCGACAGGGGATGTTGGGTTTGTGTATTTTTGGGAGGAGATAAAACTGGGGTGTTCTGGGGTTTGGGGGTGAGAGTAGGGATATGTCTTGGGAGGTGAGGCCTTCTTCTGGTCCAAATTGGAGGAGAAGAGACCGAATTTCCTTTTGGAAGTTATGAGTAGGGTTGTCGGTGAGAGTGGTATAGGTGGATGTGTCGTTGAGGTGACTGAGGGCTTTGAAAATATAGTCTTGGGTGTTTAAAATTACGACTGAGGAGCCTTTATCGGCGGTAGTGACCACGATGTTAGGATTGGCCTGTAGGGTTTTAAGGTCATGACGTTCGTTTGTGGAAAGGTTGTTTCTTGGTTTTAGAGATTGTGTGAAGGATTTATTAGAGACTTTTTGGAGAAGGAGGCGTATGAATATTTCCACGGGATGATAACTAGGTAGGGGTTTTGGCTCATGAGTGGAGGCCGGGCGGAATTTGTTCTTAGGCCTTCTTCAGGTTAGACTATTTCTGCGTTCTATTGTGCCGACAAAGTATTATATTGCTTCTACATCATCGACATGCGACAGAGTAACCAGATCTTCCTGGGAAACCATCACCGGCACAGGGAAAGGAATTTGCACCCCTTATTACACTGACGTGCGAATTTCACACACCGTCGGGCTTAGTACTGGGTGAGTGAACTCTGCCAACACCTACAAAACTGACCTTCGGGTTATTTTTATTAATGGTTTATATACATATATATATATATATATATATATAAATATATATACATATATATACATATATAAATATATATACATATATACATATATACATATATATATTATATACACTTTTTTGGAAAACCCACAAACGTGTAATGTAAATTCACTGATAGTCATAACAAACACAGAAACCAAAACACAAAAGAGGAAAAACTCAGTTCTGTTCCTTATTCCTCTTGAGAAAGGTGGTTGGACCACCGAAATTTCGAGAACCAGTGAGTTTTTCCTCTTTTGTGTTTTGGTTTCTGTGTTTGTTATGACTATCAGTGAATTTACATATATATATTATATATATACAATTTTTAAAACGTAAAAGGACACTCACACTGTAGATGATTTAAGCTTTGGGCCTACTCCGAGGCCTTCTTCAGGTCATACTATATATATATTGTATATGTATATTGTCACTTCACCAACAAGGGGAAAGAACATTCTTGATCTGTTAGCCACAAATATACCCGAAAAGGTCTTAAATATAGAAGTTGTTGACGGAATCAGTGATCACAGGGCTGTAAACGCTAAATTTTCTCTAAGTGTAGATAAAGTCAACAAACCTAAGAGAAAGGTGTATTTGTTCAATAAAGCGGACTATGATGGCTTAAAATGTGAATTAAAAAGTTCTTTTTTTATATTTGACGAATTAAGCAAAACTAGTAGTGTCGAGGATACTTGGAATAATTTTCTTAGGATAACACGTTCAGCAATACAGAGGTTCATACCTAGTAAATATATAAAAGAGAATAAGGAACCCCGATGGTACAACTCTGAAGTACGGAAATCTCTTAGGCGGCAAAGGGTGTGCCATGCCAGAATGAAAAATGCAGTTAAAGATTCCTCCCCTGATAAAATCAACGAAACCATACAGAACTACAAAGCATCTAGGTCCACTGCCAAGAAGGCCTTCCGGAAGGCGCTAGCGGAATTCAAAAGGAAAAAATTAGGCGAACATTTGAACAATAACCCAAAGATGTTTTGGTCCTACGTCAGGGAAGTGCAGGGAAACAAGTCCACCGTAAACTCATTGAATATCGAAAAGGGGGATAAAGTAACGAGTAGTTTAGATAAAGCCAACATATTAAACTCATTTTTCCAGAGTGTTTTCAACATAACCTCACAAAATACACCCGAGAACCTTCCGAAAATATTTCAGCAATCAATGCAAGCAATCGATTTTTTCACCCGCGGAATAGAATTACTCCTTAAAAACATAGACCCCAACAAATCTCCGGGACCTGATGAGATACCGGCACGTGTGTATAAATAACTGTCGGCTGAAATTGCCCCATATCTAGATATAATATTTAAGAAATCATTAGCAGAAGAAAGCGTGCCAAACGGCTGGAAGGTAGCTTCGGTAACACCCATATTTAAAAACGGAGACAGGGAGGACCCCAGTAATTATAGGCCATTATCACTGACTTCCATTTCCTGTAAGATTATTTAACACATCATTGTTAGTTCCATGATGAGGCACCTCGATAGCCAAGATTTATTAATTAATAACCAACACGGCTTCCGTAAGGGTAGATCCTGCGAAACTCAACTCGCACTTTTTGTACATGATGTATTGAACTCCGGTGAAAGTAATATTCCAGTTGATGCGATATTCCTAGATTTTAAGAAAGATTTCGATAAAGTTCCTCATTGCAAATTACTGGCGAAATTGGAAACCTATGGAATACACGAAAGTATTATTAACTGGATTAAACAATTTTTAAGTGATCGTGTCCAAACAGTCGTCCTGGACGGTGTATCATCCGATACTGTCAAGGTCACGTCGGGGGTACCACAAGGAAGTGTCATAGGCCCCCTCCTTTTCCTTATTTACATAAATGACCTCAGTACCGTAGTTAATAGCAAGCTCCGTCTTTTCGCCGATGATGCAGTAATTTATGGGGACATCCGAAGTCACGAAGACAGAGTCGTGTTAGCCAACGACCTAGATGCAATTCAAAATTGGTGCGATACATGGCAATTGGAATTGAATTTTAAAAAATGCGTAGTAATACATTTTTGGGAAAAGAGTGATTCCCTCCCTTATAGTTACAAAGTGAAACAAACCAAAATCGCGAAGGTAGATTCCTTTAAATACTTGGGTGTAACAATTACTCACGATCTGTCCTGGGGAAAACACATACGAGAAATATGCGGTCGTGCTAATAAAAAATTGGGATTTGTGAAAAGAGTGCTAGGTAAATGCGACGAAAAGGTGAAAGAACGATGTTTCCTTGCCTTGGTCAGGCCCCACCTAGAGTATGCTGCCAGTATATGGGATCCTCATAACATAAATTTGGTTTCGGAATTAGATCGAGTTCAGCGGAGGGGGGCTAGATTTGTCAAACATTGTTATGACCAACTCAGCAGCGTATCCACTTTGTTAGACAGTTTAGGTTGGGATTCTCTTACACAGCGGCGTTTCCAATATAGATTAAACTTATTAAAAACATTTAAAGATGGGCCCTTTTCCGATGACATCAAGGATATAATACGAACTCCAACGTATTACGGTCGAAGGGATCACGAATATAAGACTAGAGAGATAGACTGCAAGACTGACAGGTTTAAAATGTCATTTTTTCCAAGAACGATAAGGGAACAGAAAGCTCGTAGTCGAAATTCCCCAGGACTTAGTTCATTACAATAAGTATTAACGTACAGGTTAGGGACTTCGCGAGGATGTGTATACATGTGTGTATGTATGTATGTATATGTATGTGTGTATATATACATATATATATGTATATATATATTTTTTTTCCTACAGGTTCCCCCCACCTTTCCTCACCTAACTCCCAACCCCCTCAACCCTTACCCTTCCCTCATGGTGCTACACCCCCTGCCACACACCTTTTTGGTGGCTCGCAGGGTACTTATGTAGATGTAGATGTAGATATATATATATATTATATATATATATATATATATATATATATATATATATATATATATATATATATATAAACACACAAACACTAACACAAAAAACACTACACACATAGAAACATAGAAGAAGGACACTTACATTGGATATTTACGTTTCGACGGCACGGCCGTCGTCATCAGAATGCCGTTGTCGGGGAAGAGCGGAGAGGACATGTGCAAGAGGAGGGTGACGGGAGGAGAGGTAAGGGGCCAATGGGAAGCGGACAAGGTGGGGGAGGGGGAAATGGCAGGGGGCGGTAGAGTTGCCGCGGTAGGGGAAGAGCTGGAAGGTCCCGGTCGTGAAGCGGCCGGGCCTTTAGCGGGGGACTTGGTGACCGATTCGCTCAGAAGAGTGAAGCGGTTCTAGGCAGCTTTGGATAAAATCCTTATATATATATATATATACAAATGCATATATATGCATACATATACACATATACATATATATATATACATACACACACTCTTCTACATATATACAAGGAGGAGGAGAATTAAGGGGCCAATAGGAAGCGGACAAGGTGGGGGAGGCGAAATGTAGGCAGCATTGGATAAAATCAGTGGGCTTGGTTCAGCCCGGGGGGTTTAAAGGACTGGAGCACCCAGATATGTGCCATCTCGCGAGTTCTCACCTCTATGTTACTAGCGGAATTGGGAAGGATTTCAATCACTGAAACGGAGAAGCAGTCATCAAAAGACTGGTTGTGGGAAGCAGTGTGAGTAGGGATGGGATAATTAAGGAAGGTGGGAGATTTGGTGGAATAGCGGTGGTTATTCATTCGGAGGGAAAGGGTGGTCGTGCATTCACCCACGTAAAAGGCAGGGCAGAAGTTACAGGAGAGGCGATATATAAGGTTTTTAGAGGTGCAGGTGGCTATGGGTTGGGAGTTGGTAATAAGGGACGTGGAAGGTCTGAGGAGATGGCAGCATTTACAGCGTGGGCGGTTGCATGGTGCGGACAGGGGTGGGGAAGAGACAGGGGTGCTCGTAGGTGGTTTTATAGACTTAAAGATATCACGCAGGTTTGACGGGCGTTTAAATGAAACGGAGGGACAATGTGGGAATAAAGGTGATGTGGATTGACTATTGCTAATAATTGGGAAGAGTTCACGGATTATCTGTTTAATTTTGTGGGTTCCGGGGAAGAAAGTGGTGATAAGGTTAGGGCATTTTGGGCGGTTAGGTTTGGGGAGAGGAGTGTATTGGGTTGAAGGTTTGAGAATTTTCCTGTTGAGCAGTGTTTCAGGGTACCCACATTCTCTGAGAGAAACGTGTAACTGGTCAATGTATTTCCGTTTGGAGGGGGTGTTGTTGCAGAGACGGAGGCCGCGGACTGAAAGTGAGAAGGGGATGGAGCGTTTTGTGTGCGATGGGTGACAGCTATTGAAATGGAGATATTGTTGGGTGTTGGTCGGTTTAATGTGAACTGAGGTGTAAAACTTATTGTTCTGGAGATGAATTTCAATGTCTAGAAAGGTGAGATTTGAGTCTGATATAGAGGAAGTGAAAGAAACCGAGGAGAAGGAGTTGAGAGAGGAAATGAAGGATGACAAGTTTTCGCGTCCGTGGGGCCAAAGGAGGAAAATATCATCAATGTAACGGGCCCAGAAGAGTGGTTTAAGGGTTTGTTGCTGGAGAAATTTTTCTTCAAGTTTACCCATAAAGAGATTGGCGTATGCAGGAGCCATACGCGTGCCCATTGCAGTACCTTTTATTTGCAAATAAATTTTTTCATTGAATTGGAAGGCATTTTTGGTTAGGACGAGTTGGCTCAGTTCGAGAAGAAAATCTGTGGATGGAGTGTGTGGTGTCGGTCGTAGAGAGAGGTAATATTTCAGTGCTTCTAAGCCTTCTTTGTGGGGAATGGAGGTGTACAGAGATGTAACGTCTATTGTGGCCATGAGAATGGTCGTGCTGTGAGGAATTGGGATTGAGTGTAGACGTTCCAGGAAGTGGTACGAATCTTTGATGTAAGAAGGGAGTGAAGTGGCTATGGGTTGAAGGTGGTGGTCTATAAATGCGGAAATTCGCTCAGTGGGGGAGTTGATGCTAGAGACAATGGGGCGTCCGGGGTTATTGGTTTTGTGAATTTTGGGTAGCAAATAAAAATGTGGGGTCTTAGGATTAGGAGGAGAAAGAATGGATATATCTTTACGAGATAGACCTTCTCCGGGACCAAAATTGGATAGAAAAGATAGAATATCCTTTTGGTATGAAGGATTAGGATCTTGGGGCAGGGGGGTGTAGCAAGAAAGGTCATTTAATTGTCGTAATGCCTCAGTGTCGTAGTCTTTCTTGTTTAGCACGACAACGGACACACACACATATATATATATATATATATATATATATATATGTGTGTGTGTGTGTGTGTGTGTGTGTGTGTGTGGGTATTACTTCACACATAGAAATAGATATTAGGAAAGGGGATGGGAAAGCACATAAAAGACGAACACAGTAAAGGTGGGGAAGGCGGATTTCAGCAGATCACAAATGTAGAAATATTTTCTTAGCCCGGAATTGGAACACCAGACCTTCCACTTGCCGGGCGGATGCTCTACCACTTAAGCTAATGAGGAAACCTAATTTACACTGAGATCTGCGATGTTTTTAAAGCGCCCAGGTGCTCCGATTGCATGGCCTACAGATGGCGTTAGGGAGCTGTTTCACCCACCAAAGGAGAAATAGACAATACACACGAAAAGAAAGGACAGTAGGTTAGCAAGCATACAGCATCATAGAGGATAGGATAGGAATATTTGTTCGCCATATGGCGGGATTTCGTGTTTGAATGTGTATTTGGCCAATGTGGCTCCTCTCTTCTTCTGGCTATGCGTGCCATGAAACGTACAGTTCTGTTGCTATCCTCTATGATGCTGTATGCTTGCTAACCTACTGTCCTTTCTCCTTGTGTGTATTGTCTATTTCTCCTTTGGTGGGTGAAACAGTTCCCTATATATATATAAATATATATATATATATTATTATTAGGTAATCTACCGGTTAAGGTAGGTTTTTGGATGGACACAACTATCAAATAAACATTTTGTGACTCCCCACCTAGCAAACTAATCTATATCAGGTCCCTCTTCATCTCGGTGTACTTCTTTCCTCCCTTCATCCCGTCCAACATTCCTATCCTGTTCCTAGCATTACCACGCTTGCCCAACATTCTCCCCTCTATTACCCTCTTCAACATTCCACTACCGCTCAATACGCCTTTCATCCATTTTTCCTGCCTCCATAGGATTTCTCTCAAAAAACCCGTCTCCTCCCCCACCATTTCTAGTACTTCCTCATTTGTTTTCCATTCGGTCCATTTCACCTTCTCCATTCTTCTCCACACCCACATCCTCACATGACGATTACAGAACAATAAGTTTGATATCCCACGCAGCTAAAGTTATTCTCAGGATCATCAACAAAAGGATAGAGAGTAAGGCAAATGATTACTTAGGGGATGATCAGTTTGGGTTCAGGAAAGGAAGAGGTACGCGTGATGCCATTGCAGTAATGAGATCACTAGTCGAGAGGTATATAGAATACAATCAGGACGTTTTTGCCTGTTTTGTAGATTTCGAAAAAGCGTTTGATAGAGTGAATTGGGAAAAATTAATGCGTGTATTGCAGAAAATAGGAATGGATTGGAGGGACAGGAGACTGATCCGCAACCTGTACATGTCTCAGACTGCTCAGGTGCGAGTGGGGAACGGAGAGTCCGGACGGGCAGTGTTAGGAAGAGGTGTAAGGCAGGGTTGTCCATTGTCACCGGTACTGTTCAACGTATATGTAGAGGAAATGATTAAAGAGGCATGGGAAGAACTGGAGGTAGGAATGAAAGTCGGAGGGGAATTCGTAAAATCGGTTAGGTTTGCTGATGACCAAGCATTAGTTGCTCAGTCAGCCAAGGGGTTGCAAGCATTGTTGAGATATATATACGAGGGTCATCCAGAAAGTAGTACCCGTTCGTGCCGCATGAAGTGCTGACGACGCGAGTAGCCGCTGGACGAGGTCAGATAGCTTCAGTGGCTTGTCTGCCTTCTCTAAGTCAAGTTGCGTGACGCTAGCATTGCCTGTGTTGTTTCTGTGATTGTTTACAATGTTTAAAAAAATTGAGAACGCCGCCAGTTGTGAAGTGAGGGCAGTGATTAAATTCCTCAATGCAAGAAACGTTCGCCCATGTGATATTCATCGCCAATTAAAGGAGGTGTATGGAGACAATGTAATGGACGAGTCGTCTGTTCGGCGGTGGTGTCGCAACTTCAACATGGGGAGGGGGAACACACACGACGATGAGCGTTCGGGGAGACCGTCTGTCATTACAGACCAACTGGTGAGCTCAGTTGACGAATCCGTGAGGAACGATCGGCGCGTCACAATTGATGACATCTGTGAGCATTTTCCCAATGTTTCTCGAACAATTATTCATGAAATTGCTAAACACCATCTGCATTATGCAAAAATTTGTGCAAGATGGGTCCCTCGCATGCTTACAGATGAGCACAAAACCAAGCGTATGGCTGCAGCACTGACGTTTTTGGGACGTTATTCTGATGAAGGAGACTCTTTCTTGACTCGCATAGTTACTGGTGACGAAACATGGGTTTGTTATGCATCACCTGAGAGTAAACGACAGTCAATGGAGTGGCATCATGCTCATTCACCAAACAAACCAAAAAAATTCAAGACAGTTCTGTCCACCAGGAAACTCATGGCAACCATTTTCTGGGATGGACGAGGTGTATTGCTTATTGATTTTATGGCCCGTGGAGACACTATTAATACCAATGCGTATTGTGAAACATTAAAGAAATTACGGCGGGCAATACAAAATCGGCGGCGAGGTCTATTGTCTACTGGTGTCATTCTCGTTCATGACAATGCCAGGCCTCATGCAGCTGGGATAACACAAAAACCTTTGCAGCAATTCAAATGGGAAACTTTCGACCATCCACCGTATAGCCCGGACTTGGCCCCTTCAGATTTTCATCTCTTTACAAAGCTTAAAGACTTTTTGGCAGGAAAAAGATTTGACAGCGATGAAGAACTTAAAGAAGGAGTGACCCTGTATCTCAATGAGCTGGCGGCGAAGGACTATGCAGCAGGAATACAGAAACTTGTCACACGTTATGACAAATGCCTTAATTTGCTTGGAGATTATGTTGAGAAGTAGTTTAAAGTATCCTCTTTCAAATAAAATTTTTTATGTTTGTTAATATTTACTTTTGTGTCTTTATTTCACGAACGGGTACTAATTTCCGGATGACCCTCATATATATATATATATATATATATTTTTTTTTTTTAAGGTAATCTACCGGTTAAGGTAGGTTTTTGGATGGACCCAACTATCAAACAAACATTTTGTGACTCCCCACCTAGCAAACTAATCTATATCAGGTCCCTCTTCATCTCGGTGTACTTCTTTCCTCCCTTCATCTCGTCCAACATCCCTATCCTGTTCCTACCCTTACCTCGCTTGCCCAACATTCTTCCCTCTATTACCCTCTTCAACATTCCACTACCGCTCAATACGCCCTTCATCCATTTTTCCTGCCTCCATAGGATTTCTCTCAACAAACCCCTCTCCTCCCCCACCATTTCTAGTACTTCCTCATTTGTTTTCCTTTCGGTCCATTTCACCTTTTCCATTCTTCTCCACACCCACATTTCAAAAGCCTCCAATCTACGTCTATCCTCCTGCTTCAGCGACCACGTTTCCGCGCCGTACATAGCTACGCTCCATATCAGAGTTTTTACGAGTCTTGTCTTAACATCCCTACTCAACGTCCCCGTCATCAACTCCCTCCTCCTTGAGAAAGCCTCCTTGCCTAGCGCAATTCTTCTCCTTACGTCCCTACCACTTTGACCGTGTTGGTCCAAAACACTTCCGAGATATGTAAACTGTTCTACCTGCTCTATTTTTTCCCCGCCTATTTTAATATTTAGCTTAGCCTTTTTCTTTCTGGAAAATCGCATAACCTTTGTTTTATTAATATTTATTCTCATCCCATATTTATCGCACTGAACCTCCAATTCACTCAACAATGCTTGCAACCCCTTGGCTGACTGAGCAACTAATGCTTGGTCATCAGCAAACCTAACCGATTTTACGAATTCCCCTCCGACTTTCATTCCTACCTCCAGTTCTTCCCATGCCTCTTTAATCATTTCCTCTACATATACGTTGAACAGTACCGGTGACAATGGGCAACCCTGCCTTACACCTCTTCCTAACACTGCCCATCCGGACTCTCCGTTCCCCACTCGCACCTGAGCAGTCTGAGACATGTACAGGTTGCTGATCAGTCTCCTGTCCCTCCAATCCATTCCTATTTTCTGCAATACACGCATTAATTTTTCCCAATTCACTCTATCAAACGCTTTTTCGAAATCTACAAAACAGGCAAAAACGTCCTGATTGTATTCTATATTCCTCTCGACTAGTGATCTCATTACTGCAATGGCATCACGCGTACCTCTTCCTTTCCTGAACCCAAACTGATCATCCCCTAAGTAATCATTTGCCTTACTCTCTATCCTTTTGTTGATGATCCTGAGAATAACTTTAGCTGCGTGGGATATCAAACTTATTGTTCTGTAATCCTCACATGACGAAGCCTTTGCCTTTTTTGGAATAGGAACTAACACCGATCTCACAAAATCTTCCGGCCAGATTCCTTCCTCATAGATACTACGAATCAGTCCATATATGGCCTTCTTCCCACCTTTCCCTAACCATTTCAACATTTCTACAGGAATATTGTCCACCCCCACAGCCTTATTTGCTTTCATCTCCTTTAATGCCCTTTCTATTTCATCGTCGAGTATGCCTGGACCTAAGCTATCTTCTTCTACGTCATGTTCCTTTTCTATGTCTAACCTTGTCGGCCTAAGTTCTTTACCATACAGTGTTTCTATATATTCCTTCCATCTCTCTTGGATTTTTCCTGGTTCAACTATTATCTTACCCCATTTATCTTTAACTGTTAGCACACATCTTGCCTTCTTACTTCCCGATAATAACTTAACCTTGCTGTATAGAGCACCAATTTCACCCTTCTTCTGTAAACTTTCCATATCCTCGCATTGCGTTTTCCACCATTCTTCTTTTGCTTTATTTGTGGCCCTTCTCAATTTATTGTTTAACTCTTTGTACTTCATTTTGCCTAACTCTGTATATATATATATATATATATATATATATATATATATATATATATATATATATATATATATATATATATATATGTATATGGTTATGCGATTTTCTAGAAAGAAAAAGGCTAAGCTAAATATTAAAATAGGCGGGGAAAGAATAGAGCAGGTAGAGCAGTTTACATATCTCGGAAGTGTTTTGGACCAACACGGTCAAAGTGGTAGGGACGTAAGGAGAAGAATTGCGCTAGGCACGGATGCTTTCTCAAAGAGGAGGGAGTTGATGACGGGGACGTTGAGTAGGGATGTTAAGAAAAGACTCGTAAAAACTCTGATATGGAGCGTAGCTATGTACGGCGCGGAAACGTGGTCGCTGAAGCAGGAGGATAGACGTAGATTGGAGGCTTTTGAAATGTGGGTATGGAGAAGAATGGAGAAGGTGAAATGGACCGAAAGGAAAACAAATGAGGAAGTACTAGAAATGGTGGGGGAGGAGAGGGGTTTGTTGAGAGAAATCCTATGGAGGCAGGAAAAATGGATGAAAGGCGTATTGAGCGGTAGTGGAATGTTGAAGAGGGTAATAGAGGGGAGAATGTTGGGCAAGCGTGGTAAGGGTAGGAACAGGATAGGGATGTTGGACGGGATGAAGGGAGGAAAGAAGTACACCGAGATGAAGAGGGACCTGATATAGATTAGTTTGCTAGGTGGGGAGTTACAAAATGTTTATTTGATAGTTGTGTCCATCCAAAAACCTACCTTAACCGGTAGATTACCTAATAAAATAATATATATATATATATATATATATATATATATATATATATATATATATATATATATATACATACAGCGAATATCAGGCAAAATATACTGAATATTAAGTTCGCTAAAATATTTTCGGCATCTAATTCCTCCTAAATTCTGAATGCGTTCATATCTATTTCAACAAATAGATTGTTGTCCTTGAGTTTTTTTATGCATGGCAATGTAATAATATGTAATGATACACAATTTCAGAGGGTACAAATCATTCGCCTTGATTAATCCTGTATAATACATAGTTTTTAAAACGGATGCATAGTTCATCTTACAAGGTGTTACGTCACCATGTGCTTTTTACATATGTATATGGAAACTTTTGTTCAATTGTTTCAAATTATCACTACGTTTAGCTAAACCGAGCCTCATTTTGTTATTAATTCGTTGATTTTAGGAAAATTTGATCTAATGGGACATTATCCCAGGAAAATAAATCATCTTCATTATTGCTCATTCACGTAACTGTATCTCCTCGAGGAACTCTCAGACATAAAGAATCATGCGCCGTGACAACTCAAGGAGGTGCAACCACGAATTCTTAACTTTAAGGTCTGAAATGGTTCGCGTAAATGTTAATTCATCGGGGGCAACTGTGAGTTAAGGCGTATACCAAGCTCGATGCGCACAAAGTTAACCAAGTGCATGCACGGGTGACTCTCTCTCCACGCCCCCCCCAATCCACCCCCGGGAAGCAGAGGCGGAAACACTTTTACTCTCTCCCTCCTCCTTGCCCATCGGCCGCATAAATCAACGCTTTCTCCAGTTCGCCCGCTCTCCGCAGCGCAGGCAAAGGAGGGAGGCTGCGGATTATCTTCCCACCCCTCTTGACTCTTCTCTCTCCGGCCTAATACGAAGTTGCCCCGCCGCTTTATCTCCCGGACAACGAACCACCGGTGTCGAGGGCGAGATCGCACCTCCCAGCGGCGCGGGGAGGCGACGAGCGGGGAAGACGCGAGGGGGTCGGGAGGGAGAAACAAACCCAATTAAGCGCCGTAAAACACGTGGCTGGGCCCCGACTAGGGCGACGATCCTCAGTCCTATCCTCGATCCACTCAAAGTACGTACATATATATGCATGCAAAGCAGAGAACGGCTAAAGGGGCGACGATGGACGAGGAGACGGCCTGTCACGCGGGATATAAATAGGGAAATGCACATTAGAATGTCCGTGCTAAAGTACAAAGGAAGAGGGATGGGTGAGATGGAGATTAGGGAGCGCCGGGGAGGAAACCCGAAAAAAGTGACAGAGAGAGAGGAGTGGAGAGGCAGGGAGGGGGAGGGAATTAGATATGCTCGGAGGTTTGGGTCGGAGAAAAAACAAGAAGCGCATGCAGAGAAAATGGGAGAGGGCAAAAGAGAAGAGGAGGGGCGTTAAACGTGAGCAAGATAGGAAATTGCTCGCTAATGGCATAGAAAAAGCCGATGGCTTGGAGACGGGGCAGGAGGGGCGGAAGCAAAGGGGCGGCGCGTAAAAATATCGGCGTGAGAGGCGAGGGTGCGGGAGGCGTATTCCTCGGCGAGGGAGGGAGATAAGGAGGGGGTAATGCCACGAGGGGAAGGGGGGTTCACGAGAGGAGAGGGGGAGGACTAAATCGAGAGGTAGACGAGCTCGGAGGGCACGAGTTGATATGAGCTGTCTCATTAATGGGGCGAGCGAGATAAAAGGGCTGAGGCATGCGTATCACGAGACGCCAAGCGTCCAGGGGATTTGCATCGGTGTGCAAGAGAGCAGCGGAGTACTTAAATATAAAAGCAAATGGAGAGTGAGGAGACGGGGGGGGCGGAATAAATAATGTTAGGCGAGGAGGAAGGCACAGGGAGATAAAAAAAGGACTGGGAGCTGACAAAGGTCGCTTGCAAAGGACGGAGGAAGGGCATGGTGGGGGGAGAGACGGAAGAACAGCACACAATAAAATGGCAACGGAAAAAAATAGGAGAGAAAAATTGCTCCGCTGAAGTAACGCGAAAAACGAGGGAGTAGTCAAACACGAAGCTCGATTCCACCGCGGGTCTCGGGTCTGCCCGCCTGCCACCTTCGGCGATCGGGGAAGAAACCTCCTGCGATAAATGCCGTTGAGCCCGAAGCCCCCTAAGAGCCCTCCCCCCCCCCCCCACACCACACCACGCACGGCGAGGAATAAAGCCGCGGTGACAATGCTGTCGGGCGTCGTGTCTCAGGGTTCCACGCACGCGCTACAGACGGATCGACGATGATGGCGAGGGTAAACCATTTGGGAATGAAAACTGACCAGCGGCTGAAGGCATCACCCTCACCTAGGAGACTCAATCGGGACGTAAGAAAGCTTTGCCCAAACACTGTTAGGGAGTCTTCTTTTCCATTTTTCGAGTACCATCGACATATCTTCCGGTGAACTCTTTTATTTCAGTTAACACCCGGATGTTCATAAATCAGTTCCGTAGACATATAAAGAGAATGAACTAATTACATTAATTTTAAATGGCAATTCATCTATACTAGTAGAACCTAAGTCGCTGATTTTGCTTGTATTTCTTCAGTTCCGTCTTCAGCTGCATGCTCTGCTCTATCCGTTTTTAGTTTTCTTACATTCAAATTTCTACACTGGTCTCTTGCTATTTTAAATATGTATACGCTTTTGTGTGCACACATGTGATGACTTGAACTGTAGTTTTTCCATAGGTTCTATGGTCAATTATTTTGATAGGGTATCATTCTAACAAATATTTATTTGCAATTCATGAGGCACGACACAAAACTCATTTTTTTCTTTTACTGGATTGCCATTTGATTTTCTACTTTCCATATGTTTGGCATAACATGGGATATACAATTAAAATTCATTATTTTTAATTATTTTATCGGATTGTAACTTTGTAATGAGATTAACCATATTACATTTTAGAAATATTTTACCTTTACATAACTGCTTCCTATGGTTTATGCTGGCTTATCATGTTCTAATAAGATGACATTATTTTATGCTTTACATATTACTATTAATTTCCTTAGTTCATTCTGAAGGCTGATTCTGAGTAATGCCGGACAAAAGTTTTTACAGATAATTTCTTTCGACTGCACATTTTACATTAATTGGGCCGAGTCCAGCGTTCCGTACTGACACTACTTCGTAATTTCTCACACGTAGTCTGATGGGGACTACTTTTCTCCATGGGCTTTTTCATAAGAAATACGAGTGATCCCACCAAGCTGATGATCTCATGGGCGGCAGTCGAATAGTCAGCCCTTTCAGTAACAAACTACCGAAATATTTTTCAAATATTACTTGGTGATGCAGTTACCGTTTTTTATTGCAATTTTCATTACAGCAGTAAGAGCCATTTCGTAACTCGTGTGAACATAAGTTTCATACTTCAGCTGTCAGTGCCCCTGACATAATTCTACCAAGTTCTTGAGATATCATTAATTGAAATACCAAAATCCTAATAATTATTCCTTTCTTACCTAGAATGTTGTGCTCTATCTGTGTAATAACACCTACCTACCAAAATATTGACATTCCTTTCATTCATTGTAAAAATATGCAATAAAATGAAATTTCGAATTATTCATTTATACAGTGCTGTTTGTGTCTTGAAATTACGTTCAATTGTTATGCCATTTCTAAAGGTGTTTTTATTTAATATGTTGTCACCAATGAGATCTCATAACTTCATGACTTTGTCTAGGTAAATTGAATAAATAAATGTAAAATATTAACACTTTACAAAAGAAATTACAGAAGCGGTGCAGAAAAATCAACACCTGAGTCATGTATCAGCCAAAGTAGTAATGGCCAAGTAAAGAAGCTTGATTGTAAAACAGCGCCATTTACGAACTGGTTTCAATGAGAAAAACAGGTATGGTTAGTGCTAGCAAGCTCCGATACACTTTGAATGCGAGATGGAAAGGGCATCTAGGGAAATGAAATCAAATAAACCCGTGGGGATAGATAACATCCCCAGGGGCTGCTTAAGGTTTGAGGAAAACGTGAAAGCAAGAGTTATTATGAACTAATTCCCGTAATTCGTAGTGGAAGGCGTTTGGGCTGGAGATTTCTACAGATGTGTTAGCTCTCATTCCTAAAAAAGTAAAGGCGTTAATGAGTAAGTGTAGAGACAGCGTGTATACTCGTATAAGTTTCGCCAATAGAAAGGAGCATAGAGAGCACAATCAGGATGTAGTTGTTTGTTTCATAGATTCAGTCATAGATAGAGCCAGGTGCCCATTGTCATTGACTTACAACGCATGCGTAGTGGACTGATGTGGTGAAAGGGATACGGGAGGAACTAGTGGGTCGGGGGAATTCATACATACACGGTTGTATCGGCAAGAGAGACTTATTCAAGGAATTGCTGCAATGCCTCAGTGCAAAATCACGCAAAGCAAATAATTCACACGACATAGAATGATACGAGGGGAAAGATGTTGGTTCGCGGAGTCACAATATCAGGTGGACCGTATAACCGACATCCAGATGAGGATTAAGACGATGGGTCAAAATCATGAGTTTAGCTAAACTACTAGTAGTTTAGACAGGGACACCCTTTCTCTCGTTGAAGATTAATATATCCCTGCCGGGTTATCGCGAGATTCCCAAATAAAAGCAGTACTATCTTCAAGGAGGCATCTAACGCTAACGTTTTCCATGCACTCTTTAAAAGAATAAAGGTTCCACGACATTCAAATATTTTGCCTAATTAAAATCATTGAACAAAAAAAATCACAAAAAAAGGAATTTCTAGTATTTTGAATAGTATAAACATTTTTTCTCAATCCAGACTTCCTACTGTAGGAAATTGTTTGCTTGCGACGGCGAAATGGAATCTCTCCGTCTCCCGCCGTTTACACTCATTCCAAACGATTGGAAGCAAAAAGATTAAAAGAGTGGAAGGAAGGGGAATGATATAAGGACAAAATGTGACGGGCCGAATTCCAAGGGGACTGAAAAGAGAAGAGAGCGGGAGGAGGTGGGGTGGGGTGGGGAGGGGAGGGCATTGGGAATGGGGGGGGAAGGCGATGGACAAAAGGACGGGGCTCGCTGCGCGTGTGATTTCTGCTTATTCCATTTTCCTGCCAGGGGGCGCGTGGGTGGTGGCATGAATTGGGGCAGAAGTGTGGGGAAGTAGTATTAGGAGGTTGGTACGAGTGGGGGGTGGATACTTGAGATGTTGGCAAATCACCCCGTGCGCCGGGTGCGGGGGGCGGGTCCAGCATCCAGCGGTCGTGGGCGGAGGGGACGGAGACGAGTGGCGGCACGAGTACCACGGGGGGAGGGGGGACGCGCGCAACTGGAGTCTCCGACTCCTTCGAGAGGCTGAATATGACAGGGAGCAGGGGGCAGGTGGTAATTAGTGCGGCCCCGCGCTCTCGAGGGGCGGGGGAGGGGGTGCGACCGGGGGCGGTCGCGCAGAGGACGACAATCGGTGGCGACGGGGGGCGCAGGGCACACTGGGATGGAGGCACCATTTCCGGCGAGGGAGGGGGAGGCGGTGGACGGCGAGAGGTGGGGGCGGGGGTGCGGAGGTCACCGGGGGCCCTGCTCGATGAGGGTGCCGACCCCCAGTTCGACGTAACCAGTAGTGGTACCCTGTAGACGCAATGGCAAGTGGTACGACCGGTGGCCGACAGGATAATGACATTTTTGGGTGGTCAAAGGTCGCCGTGACCCGAACGAATTCCGCCCTCGTGATTGGAGCCAATGCACGACACTTCTTGAAACGTATCGAGGGTTTACGTACATTAACTATTGGGACCGAAGAGCATTTTCGCCCACATAACTTACGCCGCACTGAACGAGGAGCTAATTCCTAGCAAGAAAAATCTTGCTATCGAACTTTATGTACGTGCGTAGTTCAAGGAGTCCTTAGGAAAACATGGAAAAACAAATTATTATTGGTTGTTTTTTTGATATGTCGATGAAATCTCTTTTTAGTTTGATTCACTTTTCCCATCGTTTCCTCAGCTTTTCAAGTCGTCAAAAAGTACGATTTCGAAAGGTTCTCGAAATGGGCATGTCACTGTTGCGGCATCTCCCGCAGTTTCTCGAAATGGGCATTTGTGTCGGTACAGTTCGACATCGTTCGCCCATAGCTTGCCGCCGAGCCAATTTTTTAAGTTCGGAATTTAAAAAAGTAACTGGACTGAGAACCAAATACGGTGAAGAGAGTGGATGTTGTAATAATTTGAACTTTAATTAGAAAATTTTCGCAATCGATACTGCGCCCGGGTGCAAACGTCCATTGCCTTGCTCCGAGAGAATTTATTTTTCCTTGCCAGATTTTTTCATGAATTTTTCGCTCAACCAGTGCCATAACGACGCATAATAGTCTCCGTTTATTGTTTGTCATTTTTGCAAGTAAGCGATGTGATGATTCCGCGGTCATAACAAAAAAAACCGTGGCCATTATCACCTTGCCGGCCGACGTCTTTGCCGTCTCCGTAGCCGATTGGCCTCGATAAACCCACTGTTTCGATGTTCATTTGTCTCTCGAGTGTAGCATTGCACCCATGTTTCGTCGAGTTTTCGAAAAATTATATCACTTTAATCGACTCCGATTGTATTTAATCCACAGCAATAACAGATTGTTACGGGATTCGAAGAAGAAGTAACTGAGAATAGGCATTTGACAAGTAGGTATCGACCCGATGAGAACGCGGGTGCGCGTAAGCTCACGTAGCGGCAAGGGCAACAAGGGGAAGGAGCACCAAAATAGCCGCCCTCTCGGAATTTAGACAGCTTCGGAAGTGGTTGACGCGGGGAAGGATAGGAATTGGGCGAAGGCTGCCCCTGCCCGCGATCGAATGGAAAAACGTGTGTCGTACCTGAGAACACTCGTCAAATGCAGCGAAGAGAGCGAACGTAAAAATTAAGCGCCGGAAAAAAGGGCGCGTCCGTGGGCAATAAAGACGAAGCAGGAATAAACAACAGGTTGGTCCTGCCATGGCATAAGAAGTAATGTCTTTCCATCCCCGACCACCGTTCTCTTGTCATCCTCGGAACTTTTCTCTCGTACCCCCTCCTTTAACTGATATCCCCTCATTTTACGGGCGAGGGTGGATAAGATATACCCTTGTAATGGTAACCCAAAGGTATTCATTGGCACGAGAATATTTTCTTGAAGAAGGAACTTTAATTGTCCGGAATAAGATCACAGTTAGGAACCAATGATGCAAAGGAAATTACTATGGAATTAATAATGATATCATTTTTGGGATTAAAAGGAACAGAACAAGTTTTAAACAGAATAACAACATGATTATGTGATTGTGTTAGATGGTGAAATTGTTAAATAACTTCCTACAGAAGTGTCTAACAAGAATCTAAGCGTTTTCGGTGAAAATCAAGGTACTATCAATATTTAGTAACATCAATAAAATTCCTTCTCAAGTCAAACAAATGCACTATTAATAACTATTATGACTCGTGTTGACTGAACACAGAAACGAGAGAATTCTGTCGTGCACAGCAAACTCTGCACAGAAGCACTCGAGGTGGGAGAGATTATGTTTCGAAGGGATGACGAATGAGAAACGTCTCGCACCGTTAAGAAATACGGTTACATGAGACTCCAGTCTTTATTGAGACCCACGGAGGTCATGAAAGTATTGAAAAAATATCTGGGGCAAAGGAAAATGAAATCCTTAATATTTCTCTTCGGGCAGGCGCCTTTGTCGAATGTGCCGAGTGCGCATTTGTGACCTCAGTTGATCGGCTATTCATAGGAGAGGGTAAAACTTGAGGACATTGTCCTGAGAATCGAAAGTGTCACTTGGCCAGGCATAAACGCGAGACGCCGGCAGTGATTGGCCGAAAGGAGGATATTTCGAGAAAGTCCATCCTTGGGCGGCGATTTAATCAACACCAGCATGCTCTGGACGCAACCGTGCACCGCAAAGATGGAGATAGAGTTACAAAAGACATGGAGTGAATACTTCACTTTCACAGTTATCATTGGATCCATTCTATAAACGACCCTTTTTCCTCCCCCTCGTCCACGTCACAACTCGGTCATCCTCCATTTTCCCTCAGTCCCTAGAACAGAGAGATTCCACCGGGGATTCACTGCGCTCCTTATTCAACCAAAAGACGAAAATAAATCCTCCGCTCGCAAGCGAGTCTCTTGGTGCACTCCGTCGACAATAGCGCTCGCGTTGCACTCGCTACTGGGAGAAATTAAATGTCAGTCTTTGGGGAGACGGGGGTCCGAATGGAAGGAACCATCGCCGCATTTGGCCCACCGAACAGCCGCCGTTGGGATGGACGAGGACGGGAGCGTGAGGAATACGTGTAATGAAGGTGCGATGGAAAAATTTAGGAATACCGGAGTTCGGGCGAAGCATACGCTCCTTATTCTTCCGGAGCCTTCGACATGGTCCGAGCTCTTTCTTATCTGGGACATGACATCGGAAGCCCTCCGTTACATTTTTTTCGAGGTGAAAAAAGCGAGAAGAAAAGCACGGGTGTGCCTGTGTCTTAGCGTGTGATCGGGAACACTCGCATTTGGACGGAGGGGGAGAGGGGGGGGAAAGGGATCCTTCCCGAGAGCGCACACGATCGAGGGGGAGCAGGCATTAGTCAGCCCCCCTCTCATCATCTGCTCTCATCTCCGTCGCGGTCCAGAAGGGGGCGAACCGATGCGACGCGTCTCATTCTTCCATCTCCCCTCGCCTCCCTAATTCCATTCTCCCCACCCTCCCCCTCCACCCACCCACTCTCCTCCCACGCGCACATTTCTTCAGGGCGCGTCAACAAATGGGGGCGGTGCCAAATTACCAACTGGTTATCATCTAATTTATCCCCATCCACCGAGAAAGCCAGGAGAAGAGGGAGGAACGCTCGCGCGCCACCTCGGGGGCAGCCCGCCAACCCCCTGCGCTCTCGAAAGCGGACGCGACCTGGCCAACGCCTCCGGAGGAGCAGTCGTCCGCTCCCAACCCGCACCAGAGTCCCATGCCGCGATCACACTCGCACTAATGGCCGCACAAATGCATTCGCCGGCACGTGCTAACATTCCAATTCATTCTCCTGCCCTCGCACAATTGAGACGGAATTCATCTTCATTCGCCTCCGTGTCCGGGCGAAATAAGAGGTCCGGGGGAGGGACGACAGGGGTGGGGGGCGAGAGGAAGGAGGTGAACGAGTGAATTCACTCGGTAGTCGAGGATTGCCTCGCGCAGGTGAGGAAGGCAAAGGGCCCCACGCTAAGGGGCGGAAGGTCCTTTATAAACGAGCCCATTTCCCCTCGAGACACGGCCGAGGATTCGGGAGGAGATGATCGATAAAAAGAGGATGCGACGACGTCTCCCTTAGAACGAATGAGTGGCCAGCAGCGAAGTAGATTTATTTATATTTTTGTATGTATCGCGGTAGTCCAGGGGGTAGAGTGTTCGACTACTGAGGGCCCGGGTTCGATTCCCGGGTAAGGCACTCTGGGCACCTCACCAAAGCTATGTGATTTTTTGGGTACCAGATCTTCCTGGGAAATCATAACCGGCACAGGGAAAGCAAATGGCTCCCCTACCCTGATGTATGAATTTCACACGCCGTCGGGCTTAGTACTGGGTGAACTCTACCATCACCTGCCAACCGTCCATCGGATTGATTACTGCGTTTATGGATTAAATATATACATTGCATTTGTATGTCTTGGCTGCATAAACCCCCCCCCCCCACAGATTTCAGGTATATCCGTGGATCTAGTCCTGATAAAGGAAGCTTTATTGCGCTTGTTATCTGTTCAATTCCACCTTCGCTACCATTCCTGTGTTCGTCTTGTACGTGTTCGTATACGTTTTCCTTGCATCTGTACCCATTAATATATTTATATGTATTAATTAATAACAGTCTGTGATATCTGTGAAAGAAAATCATCGTCTAAGAAGTCTGTCAATTACATATAGTGACATAATTGAGCGATTGAATAAGCTTTTGTTTTTGCCGAGGAGTCCCTCTTTCGTCGCATTTGTTTTGCTTTGCTGGTGAAGGATCACTTCGTGGGGATATGTACGATGGAGGATTGAGATGCCGCAGATGTCGGCACCGCACAGAATTCAAATGAGGCTTAGCGTTTAGAGCTTCACAGACTCACGTGAAAGGGGCGACATGAAGAATTAAACTCACCGGCCCAAATACGTGCACCAATATAGAAAACCCATCCACCAAATCCCGACATTCATTATCATACACTACAAAGAGGAAACATCTCACTCGAAAATGGACCTCGTGATGAGAGAGCGTGCTTGGGAAGCTTGAAACTCGCCTCCGTTTTGTTTCGGAGGCACGGAAACACGTTCTGTGGAATGGCGGACGCCGTTACGTCATGGAAATTTCGCATCGCGGAAACACTCGATTGGGCAAGAGTAGGAATCTTCGGAAAGGAAAACATTCAGAGAAAAACAATTCTCACCTAGAGAGCATAGGAGGGGAATCGCGGAACCAAGGTACGTAATTGTAAGAGCGTGTAATGCATTTTAATTCCTCAGATTTCCGATTTCGATCAGGCAGAAATGTATTCCGTAGCAAGAGGAAAGGCTAGATAAAACTTTATAGGGTCCGATGCCCTTCTGAAAACATACACGGGCATATGTATCAAAGAAATTCACAACATAGGGACGGCGTCACGGAAATATCCAAGAGGCCAATTGCAGATTAAATTGAATCGAGACAGTTGGAGGCCAATCCTTGCGACGCGCCCCGAATGAGCCGATGCGGCAGAAGTGGACATTCCCAGTTTCATTTGCTTATGACGGCCGATTGCATGCCAAACCCACCCACGCCCTCTTCTTCCCCCACACCCACACAAATTATCGAAAGGATTCCCACATCTCGGGAACACATAATTGGGAGCACATAGAGCACCGCCCTTTGCGACCGCTCCGCGCCATTCAAAGTCATAATAAAATAATACTATGAGGAAACCCTCTTTTTTCCAGCGGGAGGATTGAAGTAGAAAGATAGGAATCCCAAGCGCGAATCTCCTCATCCTTAACTATCGAAATTTCATTTCCTCCAAGCTTGCCACTTCGATTTCTCGCGTGAGTCCCTCGTCCGGCACAAAAAAAGACGAACCTTGTTTATCCCCCCCTCCAAACTCCTTTTCTTTTAACCCTTTCGTGAGGTGGCGGCAGGGAGGGCGGGTGTATGTACTTTGGCGTAGAACCCTTTCATCGTTCGACACACAAGAAATTTTCTTCTGTGAGAGCCGGGAGCGAGATTGGAGAAGGGATGGAAAAAAAACCCCATGGGCTTTTATCCGGCACGGCAACCTTGAAAATCACCACCCCTACCCCCCCTTCTCTCCCCCCTCCCCGTCGTCTCCTGCCACCACTCCGCCGGGACCACCCGCGCGGAGCTGTTCTCATGAGTGGATACCGCGATTCCGATGCGTCGATGCCCCCCTCCCCCTGGTATCACGGTTTCCACGACCACGGAAGACGGAGGATGGAGGGGGGAGAGGAGAGGGGGGCAAGGGAATCCGGAAGATCACAGGTTTCGGACGTTTACAAAGGGGAACTAGAGATGTAGAATGAGCGATGACGAGATACGCGCCGGCGGGAGAGTATGGGGGTTGGCGCGGGGGGAGGCGGCGGGGAAGGAGCCACGAATATCTAAAGAAGCAATGAATGTGCGGCCCGTGACAGTAAACGGTCCTCTCAACCTTCCCTCACTGACGACACTCCTTCCTTCTTTCTAATTGGTAGTCTGGAACGCCCAAACGGAATATTCTCCGAAATCTATGAGCATTAATCCACTGGAGGCATATTTTCAAAGGTAGGTTTCGGATTATGAGGTTGAGAAAGACACAAAATGATTTTTAACTTTGTCTCGCTAAATTTATCACGGATATTAACGACCCGAAATCCATGCCTTCGTGAATCTGGAAGTAGCGTTGGCCATATCTAGTGTCGAAAAAGTTGTCATTCTCGGAAAACTTTATTGCCTGGAGAAACTAATATAGCTAATAAAAGGAAAAGCTGTCATCAAAATGATATTTGCTCGCTCTTCTCTCTCTCTCGGTTATAGGGTGCCATTCACTGCCACCACCACAAAGTACGTTTTGAAAGGGCCTCGGATTGGAAGGAATATTTTGAAATATTCGACGGTGAATTTTCCACGAGCAATAATAAAACTTGCACAAATGGATACTTGAGACATTATTACTAAGAAAGTCAAGAACCTCCTCACAGTTTTATCCTTTTCATCCGCAGATCGACAACCGTCGCAAAAGCCGTATGCGAATTGATTATGACATGGCCACACTGCATTATGCACTTATGTGCACAAGAGAAGATTGCATACTGAGAACATGTGTACTTGAGTTAATTTTATGCCGTCAGATATTACGAACAGAAAACTAATACAATAAATTTAAAACTCAGAATATATCACGCAAAAAATCTGAATACCATAACCACTACTACTTCCAATTTAACTGGCAACAGGAGAAAGCGGAGGTTTGTGATTGACGGATTGGATTGCAGAACAAATCTTCGCAGATATGCCAACCTTTCCGATCGGGGGAAAACACCGAGAAGAACACTTGAAAGTGAGCCATTTTTGCTGTTTTCATCACGAGGGCTGATGGGAGTCGTCGTTGTCGTCCCCATCCCCAACCCATGCATTCCACCGCTTTTGCAAATAAATAAAGATGCATTTGCACCAGTTTACCGTTAATTCTCCGCCCAATTTTATTAGGACTTATTTGAACTGCTGCCTACGAGCCATCAAAATGTTTCGTTTTAGTGTAACAGGTGACGACGAAGAGACTTATGGCGAAAGGTGTTAGATTTAGCAGATGAAACGCGAGGGAAAAATGGAAATGGAATAAAGACGCAAAAAGTTGAGAAGTTCGAAAATAGAAAAAGGGGAACTATTCGCAAATGACTCCTTAGAGAGAGGAGAAGTCGGGAATATCTGAGAAAACCGCGAAAAAGGGAGCGGACCAAATATGGAAGTAATCCTGTCATCTCCAAAATCTTACATTTTATTCCATCAGGAATTGCGAACACGAACAAGAGACTGAAAGGAGAAATTCGATAGCTTTGAATATCCATGGACTCGAAAGGTAAAAATTGAGCTATTAGTTTTCTTGAGGCTGAGGTTAAACGGCTGGGCATAAATTGGGTCGGGAGTAATTGAGCTATGTCATTTCCTTGGGCCTCACTCCAACTAAGTGGGGCTAAGTTTCATGTTCCCAAAAAAGATTCACAATGCGACAGATAGATAAGAAACTTGCCGGAAAAGATTCGCTCCGGGCGATTACATTCCCCAAATCGCACTGGAGACACGGGGGGGAAGCCAGAGTCTGGAGGCCAGCCACCGCATCCTCGCCCCGCTCCACTCCATGCACGTACGTCGCCGCCGCCTCTTCGGTTAGTGGCGCTTCTCACTGAATACGAGTTCCGAACTAAACATCAGTGAAACCTAGCATCGGAAAAGCCAACTCCGTAAGAAAAGGTATTTCATATTTTCAAGCTTTTGACAACAATATTTTGCTGTCTGGGACGCCCGGATAGGGAGTCTTCAATAGAATTCAAAATTATGCCAATGTAATACGGTAGATGAGCGTGCCATATACAATATTATTATTCTTCCCAGTCAATGTTGAATGTTGGGTGCTAATGTGTCCTTGTGATGAAGAATCCGCTGTCACAGATCTAAATTTTTCAAATCACTTCGTTAAACAAACATTTTGGTGGCGGAGGAAAGAATATAAACGAGTGGTCGCCGTCTAAGACACCTTGGGGAAGGTGAAGGACTCGCGGCAGAGGAGTTTTGATTCCAAATCATTAACCACCAGGATACGATTAGGAACAAAGGACGTAAAAACTGGGGTCTTCAGCGACAACATCACAACGCTGCCGCTTTCTTATTGACCTTACCATCCAGGAAGAACACGCAGAAGAAAAAAGAGGACACGACTAACCTACACACACATTGATTGCTTGAAGAAGTTCGGAGAGGAAGACCCTTTTTCGCAGGAACCAATGAATGAACGTTGTGGAAGTCCACGGTGACAAAAACGGCGGAATGCGGAGAAAGGAGAGACACTTTGCAGTCTCCCCCCCTGGGGCGGCCCCTTCGTTCCCCCTCCACCCGTGGACGCACCGAGGGACAAACGCCCCTGCAGCAGGGAAAAGGGCTCGACAGGAGAAATGAACACTTCCGGGAAAAACACAAATTGAACAAGCTCAAGAGAGATGTATGAAATAGTATACGTACATGTGGAATAACTACACGGTATCTACATCTGCATGCATCTACATAATACCCCGCGAGCCGCCGCAAGGGCGTGTGGCGGGGGGTGTTAGGTCATCACCCAAAAAAAGGAAAAAAGAAAAACCGCATTCAAAAATAACAAATACATGCAAACCCAAATCCACAGTGGTTCATACATTCATGCAAAAATCCGGTCATTTTACACGCATGCAAATACACATCTACCTCCATTCACTCCACAAGCATGCAAGTGCATATGCATAATTATAACAAATAATTGTACCTTAGGATGTAGCAAGAAATTTATCCAAGAACGTGCATACTAGATTTTAGTAAGTAGCAAGGCGAAATACCACCACCACAAGAACGTGCGAACGGTAAAGACGGTAGGCCAGCAAGGTTAGACATAGAAAAAGAATATTTCGTATTTCTTAGGCCCAGGCTTACTTGATGGGGAGTTGGAAGAGGTATTATTGGAATTGAAATCAATCATGTTGGGTTAAAAAAAATTCCCTTGGAACTACTCAAGCGTTAAGAAAACGTGAGAGGATTAGCTTTAATGGATAATGCATAGCATTTATGAGGGAGGAACTTCGTCCGAGGTAAGAATTTAGTGTTAGCCCCTATTCCATAAAAGGGGAAAGGCAGACATTGGTGTGAGGGTTACAGAACAATAACTTTTATTCCGCACGCAGCCAAGATGGTGCTTAGGATGATAAACAAAAGAATGAAGAGCACAGCACGGCAAGTGATTCTTAGGGGATGATCAGTTTGGGTTTAGGAAGGGGAGAGGTACGCGTGATGCTATTGCAGCAATGGGATCACTAATCGAGAGGAATATAGAATACAACCAGGACGTTTTTGCCTGTTCTGTAGATTTCGAAAAAGCGTTTGATAAAGTGAATTGGGAAAAATTAATGCGTGTATTGCAGAAAATAGGAATGGATTGGAGGGACAGGAGACTGATCCGCAACCTGTACATGTCTCAGACTGCTCAGGTGCGAGTGGGGAACGAAGAGTCCGGATGGGCAGTGTTAGGAAGAGGTGTAAGGCAGGGTTGCCCATTGTCACCGGTGCTGTTGAACGTATATGTGGAGGAAATGATTAAAGAGGCATGGAAAGAACTGGAGGTAGGAATGAAAGTCGGGGGGGAATTGGTAAAATCAGTTAGGTTTGCTGAGGACCAAGAATTAGTTATTGATCTTCAATGCAAATAACTTCAGGTGTCGACCTTACGACAGCTGCATTAGTGCCGGAGAACGCAGAATTAAAAAAATCTAACTAAACGAAACGCAGAGTTGGACTCATAGCTACATGAAGTAGAAATGGCCATCACCAAAGTAAAATACTAGTCAGCCAAGGGGTTGTAAGTATTGCTGAGTGAATTGGAAATCCAGTGTAATAGATATGGGATAAGAATCAATATTAATAAATCAAAGGTTATACGATTTTCCAGAAAGGAAATGCTAACCTAAACATTAAAATGGGAGGGGAAAAATAGAGCATGTAGAGTAGTTTACGTATCTCGGAAGTGTTTTGGACCAATACGGTCAAAGTAGTAGGGACCTAAGGAAAGAATTGCGCTAGGTAAGGAGGCTTTCTCAAGGGGAGGGAGTTGATGACGGGGAAAGAGGGGATAGTTGGAAGAAATCCTATGGAGACAGGAACAATGGATGAAAGGCGTACTGAGCGGTAGTGGAATGTTGAAGACTGTAATAGAGGGGAGAATGTTGGGCAAGCGAGGAAAGGGCAGTAACAGGATAGGGATGTTGGACGAGATGAAGGGAGGACTTAAGTACACAGAGGTGAATGGGGACCTGATGTAGAGTAGGTTGCTGGATTTTTTTTTTGAGATGTCACAAAATATTTATTTGGTATGTGTCCATTCAAAACCTACTTTAACCGGTAGATTAATTTATCATATATGTATTTCCAGGAAAATTAAATGTTAATTAAATTTAATAAATCGTTTAATTATTAATTAAATAAAGTAATATATTTAATACATATATTGTACAATATATGTGTGCGTGTGGATTTATATAGAAATGCACACACATTAAGTGTAAGTGTTCGTCTGCGTACACGTCACATGCATGCTAAAGAAATCTTTATTCCGCCGACTCCCTCTCTCCATCCATGCAGAACATCGGGAGACGTGTGTGTAGGTCGCTGGACTCCAGGGGACGAACGCACGGGCAGAAGTAGCGCCCAAGGCCGACTTACCTCCCCATGAAAACCGTCCCTGTCACATTCAAGCAGTCATCACCATAAACACGGAGCGCGTATTGCCGGCCACCAGCGGAGACCCCTCCCCCACGCTCCTCCTCCCCACCTCCTTTTTTATTTCCTCCGCTGACGAGCGGCGAAGGAGGAGGCGGCTGGCTGGTCGGCTTCCGACAACCAGAAGTACGTATTTCCCCCAGAGCCCATCAACCCTCGCTCCCCCCGCGCCGTGCGCTACCTACGGTATTTTTTGATGGGCAGTGAAAATTCGCCCCCTAGGGCGGGGAGAGCTTCGACCGCGTCCCACCGGGCAGGGGGTGGCAAGACGTGAAAATGAACACGGGGTGTAAGCCCCCCCCCCCTCCGATTTTTAGTCCCCGTATGAATCCATGAGGCGATGTATATCGCTCGCCCCCCGGTGTGATGAAGGGGGCGATGGTGTCCCTCTTTAACACTCAGTGATGTCGTTACGACTGGCGGTGGAGGGGGTCGGCCAAAATGAATGCCGGAGACAACACCGTTAGCCCTCGCACACTTGTCCAATGCGGACCAAAGAAATTTGCTTAGTTGTTTCCTGCTGCTATTATTAATTACTATTTTTGTGCAAATGAAAAAGGTTCACATTAGAAATAATTTGTCCTCTTTTCAAAATACGAATCATGTGTTAACAGCAGTCCAGTGCTAAACTCTCGAAATTAAGCCAATCCGGACGCCACAGTATCGCGATTAAATTCTCCGATAAAATGTGACCTCGACAAATAATGACTATCGACCACGAATGGCGCAATATTTTATAAGGATTTGAATTATTAAAAACCTCATGCACGTTATTTTACCTTGAAAATATAGGCGCACCCATTCGGCACTTAAATGAGGGAGAATTTAGAGTACATTTGAAAAAAAAGACGCTGAAAAAAGATGGATGCAGAAAAGAATTCCAATAAAATATGAGCATAGGCAAGAATGTTTTTTTACGATCCGGCATAACAGTAACAGTTTCCGCTTGCGCACGAGCAATGAGAGAAAAAGTTTCCCTCGGGAGAGCACATAAGGTAAAAACGCGAGAATAAATAACTCGACCCCTTTATGGAGCCGCGTCAAGCCCTCTATGACCCGCGGAGCGGAGGAAAAAACCTGTCTCCACATTTAAGAGCAACCTCCGCGGAGGAGGGGAAATATTCAAGTGAAGAAACGATGGCGAGGAATGGATCTGAGAGGGGAGGGGGGGTCTCTTCTCCACGTCTCAAAGGACCGAGGAAAAAAATGAGACAATCGGGGATCGGCCGATACGATGGGATCACAAAATACCGCCCGGAGACGCTTTAATGGGCCATTCTCGGGGAATCATAACAATAATTTGTCCGGGTGCAGAGCGGGCGGAGACACGTTCGGCCAGCACGCCCTCCCGCGAAGTTCTTCATGCTAGTTGACGACAATCGTGCCTTTCATTATGATTCGCAAAAGGCAGCGGCGGCCGAGGGATCTGGGCGTTTAATGGGCTCGTTCCGACCACCGTTTTTATCGGGGAAACCAGCTAGCAGACGCAGTAGGTGACCCTCTTACGAGGGTAAGGGAAACATCAAGAATTATTCCTTTTAATAAGCCATTTGCTTGGGAATGGTGGGGAAGGAGAGGGAGGGAGAGAGGGGGCGGAGGGAGGGAGAGAGGGGGCGGAGGAGAAGGCTGCCCCGAGCACCGCCGTCTCCAAATAGGAGACCCTTAAATCCCCTGGCGAACTATTTCCGTGCACTGAATCTAATTTCTTAAGATGAGATTCCACGAAATGTGCGAGCCGTGGAGCTGGAACGCGTATTCCAGGGAATATATTTTTCCACGACATGAAAATGCTCGAAAGAAGATTCTTCCTCCTTTCCTAGGAGAGGGAGACCTCCAACGTTGACCGATCTGTGAGAGGAATGTAGAAATGGCGACAAGATGACAAAAAATTACGAAAAACGTTAACAGTGTTTCCATGGGAATGAGAAGACACGAGAAATATTTTCGCTGCGACACAGACAGAAATGTGGATGAAGGGAGCAATTTTCTGCAAAGAGCTTGTAAAACGGAGACGAGAGGCTGGATGGCGATCGAGTGGGAAAGGTTCAGTTTCGTGGAGCGAGTGTGATGGTACGATGTAGTGAGTCAACGGGTCAATGAAATAAATAACCCAGCGATGGCGACTCGTGGCATTGCGGAGGGGTATCTCCAAAAGACGACTTTCCTTCCCCCACCTCCTTTCTGCTTCGTAG
>CM073773.1:116501288-116551288 GCA_037158775.1 Hetaerina titia | reverse complement strand
GCAAAAAAGAGACCGTGTTGATGTCGCAAAAGGCATGATTTGCGAGGCTGAATCCGATCCCACATTCATCAAAAGGATCATTACTGGAGACGAGACGTGGGTTTATGAGTACGACACGCAATCCAGACATCAGGCAAGTGAATGGCGTTCACCAAATGAGCCGAGACCGAAAAAACCACGTCGTTTTCAGTCAAAAAAGAAGGCAATGCTGACGGTTTTCATGGATTACAACGGTGTAGTGCATCATGAATTTTTGCCAGAAGGCCAGACAGTAAACAAAGAGTATTATTTGGGCGTTATGAGACGTTTGCGTGAAGCAATTCGCCGAAAGAGACCAGAAATCGTCGCACAGTGCGTCGAGACCGTCGCACAGTGCTATCATTATTCGTAATTTTTTGACGAAATATGCAACAAATACAATCCAACAGCCACCGAATTCACCTGATTTGGCTCCCTGTGACTTCTTTCTGTTCAATCGAGTTAAAAAACCATTACGGGGAACGCGTTTAGCTGCCGAGAGGAAGTAATGGAAAAATCGCAGGAAGCACTGATGGACATACCGAAAACCGAATATAAAAAATGTTTCGAGGATTGGATCAGGGGCTGGCATAAGTGTGTTGCAGTCGATGGGAATTACTTTGAAGGGGACAATATGGATTTAGATGAATAAACTTGTATTTTTAATTTTCTGAATAAATTCCGGGAACTTTTTGATCAAGGTAGTATATAGCTCCCTAAAGCCTTCCTTTGGCAAATGATTCGGAGCACTTGGGCGTCTTAAAAACATCGCAGATCTCAAGGTAAATTAAGTTTCCTCGGTGGTGTAATGGTACCACATCCGCCCGGCAAGTGGAAGATCCGGTGTTCAAATCCCGGTCAAGGAAACATTTTTACTTTCGTGATCTGCTCAAAAACCGCCTTCCCTACATGTCCTGTGTTCGCCTTTTATGTGTTTTCCTATCCCCTTTCCTTATACCTATTTCTATGTTTGAATATATATATATATATATATATATATATATACACACACACACACATTAAAACACGAAATCCCACAAAACGGCGAACAAATATTCATTCACCTAGCAATAGATATAAGGAAAGGGGAAAGGAACACACACAAAGGACGAACACGGGAGAGGTAGTGTCCCGGGCGCAGTCGCCGCCTTCCATGGAGGCCAGGGCGTTCATCAACCCCCTATCGCCCCCTCCAAACGATCGTTATTTTTGGCGAGAAATGTGAAAAACGGATGATGGAATGGAATTTGGAAAGCAAAGAAGAGATTGGACGGTGAAAAGGAAAGAGGTCCAGGTTTTCCGTCGCGTATTTTTCTAATCTTTCGATCACCTCTCATGCAATTGCGGAGAGTATCCGGCCTCCAAAGGGAAGAAACCCACAATTAATGCCTCGTGAAAAGATATTAGTGAATCCGTAGCAGACCGTAATTCCTCCAACTGATTTTCTCACAGTAACTCGTCTCACCTTGAGAAAATTTGGTGCGATGATGATCGACGAGAGAGACTATGAGTTGAGTTACAAGTTATTGAAAATTAACAAAAGCCTTTATTGCATTAAGATGGACAGAATTTAACACGTGTACGAAAACCGTCTCGGAAAAAAACGACACGAGAGATAGTGAGGAGATAAATGCTTCCGGGTCTGTCAATCTGAGAAGTTTTCCCATGTAGGGACCCATTCTTGAATGCATGGAGCGTTAAGATGTTTGCAGCAGAAAGCGCGCTCCTACAAGAAATAGCGTCGACGGGTGACCGGTGCTCGCCGCGCTATTTGAGGGTAATCAACCAACTACCATTTCAATGACGCTAACTTCAAAGGCGAGAAGAGAATCATTCAATGCTCGTAGAAAGTGACTAGGGAAAGAAAAGTAATTTATGCTTATTTTCGTAAACATCAAGATGGAATTCTAGCTAATTTTTTTTAAATTAGGAAGAAACATTAATTCATTGATTTGCTAGTAAAAGGTGATAATGAGATATCATTTAAAATTCACAATCACTCAAATTTGAGGGAGCCCATTAGACGAATTATCCATGGAAAAATTACACATCATAATGTTTAAAACTGACGCGTGATCTTAAACAGTTGATCAAATAAATAACCAGTAAAGTTGTGCAACAGATCCCTGGGAACAATGAACTGCCCATAATCGTGGACAGAAGTGCTACTACTTAGTAAATAATAATAATAGCCGAGTCAGACAGGAATTATAAATGCAAAAGTGAAAAAGTTAAGCGGATATGGGATGCGATGGGAAAGGTCATGAAGAGGAAAGTCGTCACAGGAGTTCACAGAGGCCACAGTCATCCAGGCGATTGGATTATGCACGCAAGTACGATCTGCTACTTCGCCAGCTGCGCGGGAACATTCCGAATTCCAGACGGCCGATTGGTTCAGTATGAGATCAGAATGCACAAAATAATAATATTCCACCATAAATTAATAGAACTTGTAACTCAAATTTAATTCACGGACGAGGAATTGATAAAATTCATTTAAAGAAATCGTCAAGTTATAATGGAGAAACCAACTGAAAAAGTCATCGCGTGCAAACCAGCCGGCAAGCTTTGAAAATAATAATATAAAAAGGTTTTTTCCTGTCCCAGCCCAACCGACGACAGGCAGGGTTCAGGCGGTGGTCCCGGGCAAGGAGGGCAGGTGAAGTGACCAGGGCCTAGGCCCGTGGGCAGTCGGGTCTCGGCCGCCCCTTCCGCGAAGTGGTCCAGCACCTAATTGGTGATTGAAGAGCGAGGGAAGTGGAGGGGGGAGCGGCGGTCGTTGGCTGAGGACGATGTTTAACGCCGCTCACTTAACGGGCAAGGAATTCGAGGGAGAGGCTACGGAAATGAAAATTTGGGTCTACTTCTACCGAAACCTACTCTTCCTCAAGGACTACGGAAACTCACGGCATCCTGGTTCCAGGGGCGACCATCCATCCTAAAGATGGGGGATATGGCCTTTGAACTTGGGGGCGAGGGAGTGAGTGGGTGGGCGGCAGAAGAAAACATGGTGGGTCCACGAATCGGTGGACGTAGGAGGCAGAACGAGCAGATTTCGGCACAAAATATGGGATGGTTGAATTGATGCATGTTTCTCATGAAAAAATCATGATCAGATACTGTCACATGTACCTGCGTTGAAGCAACGCAAAATAGAGAATAAATATAATATAGTGACCGTTCTAATTTTGGAGAACTTTATATGAGATGTTTTTTAACTCTTACAGTCCGACCAAGCGCAATGCGCATTCTATGTACGTATTCGAACCACATCCGAGTAAGAAAATAAACAATACGCTAAAATAAAATTTGAAAAAATAAACCATCTAATACTTCACAAGCAATTGACTCATTAACAAGAGGAGGGCGTCGATCAGAATCGTAATGTGCATTCGGTCGCAGGACTGACTCTTCACCTCTTTCATCGACGCAGACATTAATTTTTCGCTATTCGTTCGCAGCACTATTACACTACGTCCAAGAGCTACAATTCTTGAAGAGACTGTTATTCAACAGTGGCGTCACGTTTATCACGATAGCGGCGTTTGTGTGAGCAATCGGTCAATACGTGACATCTCATTCGTGGGTTGGGCGGAGGATATGCGCACGAGTCACCGAGCGCCACGAAGGTCTTTCCAAGCAAGGCGCGTAGACTCCCGACTCAATATTCACCCGAATGATTGACATCGAGTGGATTTTCCTGCTTTTAATGCGACCGGCCGAACGAAATGGAGAACCAGGACATCAGCTCGAAAGAGACGAGGAGGAGGGAGAAAGACGAAGGTGTGGGAAGTCGATTGCATTTAACGGAGCGAAAAGCCCGCGGGATGATGAAAGGAACCAGATTATTACAGATGAGCATGGACCCTATTACACAATTCCCCTCCATGAAAGCACTACTTTTACGAAGTGTCACACATGCTCATTTAATTGCCAATCACGAGCATATAAGGAAGGGGATCAGTAACCGAGCAACGAGGAAAAATTATCTTCCGTCAATAGCATGGTCATGCCCGTTCATCACCACACAATTATTTCCATCAAGCTCTTTGCTCATCCATCATTTTTAACGACCCATTATGTGTTTGTTTCGGAAATTACGAGAAGATATTTTAAAGAGTAAATTGGGTGTTATTAATGACTGTAGTGTGCAGAAGAAAGTCGTAGATTTCAATGGTTAGGCGACACTTATCCGCTCCGTGTAGATGTCTCCGATGGCTTAGGCGAGTGTGGCGGATAAGGAGGGAGGGGTAAGACAGGGGCTACACATATTATCACCCGAGTTTTCAATGATAAGTTAAGAACATAGTAAAAGAGGCATGGGATATTATATGGTATTGGAGAAGGGTTTATTTCATGCGTGGGTGTAAGGTTTTTGTCTACCAAGGCAATGCTAAGAAATGTCAGCGGCGTCTGTGTGTCCATCCATCCTTAAATGGTGGAGTAACAAAATATAACTCTGCGGTTCGAGTAGATACTGGCGCGGCCACAATCGGCAAAGAACGAGGTCTGTCCCAAAAGTAGTAAGTCTTATTTTGTCCTGGATGGAGGGACGGGCGTGGGCGGCGGTTTCTCTGGCTGGGTTCGAGGGAGGGGAGTCTAAGGAAAGGCTGGAGGTCCGTGGCAGTTGGCTCCCAGCCTTTCGGAGTGCGGGTCGTTCGTTTGCGAAACATTTATAGCGTGACTTCGTTAACCTCTGTCATGAATCGGTTACCGGAACAGCGCCACGTCATCAACATCTTCGTAAAACTGGGCAAAAACAGGAAAGAGACTCTTGACATGCTCAAGGCAACTTATGATGGTAAGGCTATGGGTAGATCGGGTGTTTTTGAGTGGCACACATTTTTTCGGGAGAGTTGAGAAGATTTTGAAGACGCCTTACGTTCAGGACGCCCTTCGAACTCAAAAAATGCCGAAAATCTTGCAACAGTGAAGGCTTTGTTGGGAGGGGATCGCAGATTATGTTTTCCCTTGGTTTCTGATGAACTTGGCATCCCTAAAAGTCATGTGCATCGACTTGCGACCGAAAACATGGGCATGAGAAAGGCATGTGCGAAGTTGTTGCCGCGAGTGCCCTCGGACGAACAAAAGGAAACTCGCACGCGGATCTGCCTAGACCTTCTCGACCAGGACAGTGAGGATCCAAATTGTTTAGGCAATGTCCCACCAGATTTCTTGTCATTTCCCCTACCTCAAATCCGCGCTGAAAGAGCGTCACCACGGCTGGGTGGAAGCGTTACTAAAGTCCATTGACGAGGGAGCTTAGCATCATTCCGGGCGCCGCCTTTCAGAAGGCGTGCGAGGCGTGGATAACCCACTAGCAGCGGTGTGTGGACGCACAAGGGTGCTACTTAAGACTTTTCAGCGAATGTATCAATTCTGGCAAATAATACTTTTTTAATGGACTCAGTCCTACTACTTTTGGGACAGACCAGACAAATGCGACGCTATCTACGCTTCTCTGGCGAGGAATGTACGTGCCAACCCCCGTGACCGAAAAACCATGTGGGACGAAATAAGGAGTTTGGTTAAGGAAAAAAAAAGAATGACCATTTTGTCATCATTGGCATGCAGTGGTTTTTCTATCTACAGTTGACCCTGAGTATTATCATCAAATGCAAATCATTAACCAATTACAGAAAAAAATGTTCACTTTCCCTCTCTCCCTTTCACCAAGCCTCCCGAGACGCCATTAAAGCAGGACAACCCTCCCATGAAAGTCAATCAGAGCCGGATTGATTCTTCGGCATTAAGATGTCGGGGATGAGCCACGGACGGGGGGTGGGGGGAGGACTCGAAGGAGGGGGGGAGGGAGGGGGGGGGGGAGGCGAGGGATTGGAATGGCGACTGAATGATTTTTCACTCGTCTCTCATTCCTCCATTCATTTCTCCATCACTGCCGTCTCCATCTCGCGACCCTCCATCCCATTCGACCACTAATTGAAAGCGATGCGCGTGTTTCGCAACACGGAGCGATCGTGGGCGAGGGGGGGCATAGAGGGGGGGGCATAGAGGGGGGGCATAGAGGGGGGGGCCTAGAGGGGGGGGCAGAGAGGGGGGGCAGAGAGGGGGCGGGCGACGGTGGCGCACGAAAAAAAGAATGGCCAGTCATTCGGAGCCAATCAATCCGATATTTCAATCAGTTCGAGACAGGGAAGTTGTATGACTTACACCATCGCTCAAACGGAAAGGCATTTTTTTTAAATCCAAACCTTTCTGCGAATCTTCCGAGATTAATTAAAAAAAATATCCAGGTAATTCTTTCACAAGGCTTCAGACCTTCGAGCCGTCTTAATGATTGTTACCAGATCAAATCGCACAAATTAGCGGCCTCACTTAATGGTGGACGTCGAGTGGGAAATGGCATAAATGAAATGTTTAAGGTAAATGCAGTTTAATTTGAAAAGCGAGTGTAACGGAATGGAAGTTAATCACAAAGGAATCGGTTTATGTTAAACATTAATCCACGTTTGGTTCTCAATGCCTCGAGGAGCACGAGTAAGCTGATTCGAAAAAGAGAACCACTTCCTCTAGAGGGCGTCATAATTAATGCGATAGCTCCATTGTGGCTTTTCAAAATGATAAAGTTTAGATTTCATACTGCAATATTACTAGATAAACACGTGCATAATTAAAACAATTAGGCAGTTGAATAGTAAATTGCATGTCACAAACAAAAATACATTTAAAAGACATGGAAAAAACTTTCGGGGGCTCCTACAAGTCAAATTATTTACAAAGGAAATCATTCTGGGACGCCTGCCCTAAGAAACTGATGGTTTCGTCAGAGCCGGGTAACGTGGCGGGACGCCATGATCCCGGGATTGATTTACGTCCTCTTTCGTTAGTCAACATTTAAGATGATTAAATAAAGCCGATGCAAAAATTACCATTTATAAATAGCAAATCAATCGCGTCACTTGATTTTCTTTAACGGAGGCACGTGGATCATGGAGTTCTCCTGCACGCTACGATCTGACAGTTGTAAAAAATTAGGCCTAGGAGTTAGCATTTGCTTGGTATCAGGTAACACTATTTACTCCCTCGATCTTCATCAACATTAATGCCCGCATTAAATCCACTCCCGCGGGGCTAATTAGCACTCAATGCCGAAACAACGGGAGGGGAGGATGGGTGCGTGTTTTTGTGGGGGGGGAGGGAGGGGTTTTTCAAAAGGGAAGACGGGACGAGGGGGGGATGAAAGAGATAGAGGGGATGTATAAACTCCTCCGGCAACCCCCTCCCCCTCTGGGTCTTATTTATCCCGATTCCTTTGATGCCAGCAGCAAAATGCAGCATTGTGCTCACGGATTCAGGGAGAAAAGGGAGAGGGGGAGGGGAGTGAATGGAGAATTATGGGCAGGATTTATAAGGGGGAGAGGGTCTTTTGAGAAGGGAGGGACGGGCTTCGCGGGTCAGGGTAATGGAGTAAACGCATGCGACGGTCGGTATGCGCGGTGCGTTCGTTCGGGGTGTGTGCGGGCGCTGCCCGGGTGGGGATGAGGTCAAGGGGGACGGGAGAGAGAGGGGGGACGGGGCCTCCCTGGCCCACATTCGCCCGCCTCTTCATTGTTTTTCCACCCTCGCTCGGCCAGCGTGAAAGGCGGCTTTTCATTCGGCGTGGTGGCTCGGGAGAATTAGAACGGCGACGGGGGGCATCGACGAGAAGGGAGGGAGCAGACGCGGACCCCACCCCCACACCACGTCCCCGCGATGCATTCCAAACACCAACGAGAGCGTTGATTGCTTGAGTTTGCCAATCAAGGGCACCCCTCCTTCCGACAACAACTCCCCCGATATGTTTATTACTTAATAAATGTGAGTATTGCATTTCGCATCGCTAAGGAGACCACACGAAAGGTGGACAAGCATCAGATTCAATAGTGTCGCGGGAGAAATAACCAAATAAATGACGGATAAAAAAGGTTGAAAACTAATTGCGTAGTCCTAGGCGTGATGTGGTGGGATTAGAACATGATAGAGAAAAGATAGTAAACATTTCCACTAAAAAGGTTTCATAGTACGACCGGGTTTCGATGCATAACATCTTCAGGCGAATGATCCGAGGATGATGTACACGTAATACATGTACATCGACACCCGGTCGTAAAATGATACCTTTTTAGAGGAAATTTTTACTATCTTTTCTTCATTGTGTTGAAAACTGATTACCCATTTCGTGCAGAAAAAGGTGATGCAGCACTTTGACCGAATGGCACTGGATACACTCGAAGTCGATACTTTTAAAAAAATCATGTGGACATGAATATGGATTATACTATCCTCAACGTCACGAAAGGGAATCCTACGAGACGGGTTAAGTGCATCGGGTGTTCTCAATAGCTCGAGCATTGTAAGTGAATACTCCATCCACCCGAGAAACTTGGGACACGGATAACCAGAATACGAACAGGACTAAAGGCCGTCGCCTGGCAACCAATTCGCGGGAGGAAATAAACATGCCCGAAGCAAATTACGCGATAAAAATTATACAATTTTTTCAGATTCAGAAAAGAAAACTCCGGAGAAGGAAGAAGGAAAGTTGTTTCGGTTGTTTCATCCGAAATGCAATGCAAGTATCGAGATATGTTTTTATTGAGCGGCGGAGAAAGTGCGGATAGCAAAAACGCTGACACCTGTAGTGAAATGTGAAAGGGGATACTATGTCTCCCTCCTCATCCAACAACAACTTCATCGGGTAGTAAATGCTTCACTGTCGGAGTTAGTATATTGGCGAGCGCATGGAGAGCTTAGCGACACGAGTCCACTGCTGAATTTCCACCCCAACTGCCCCCACAAACAGAAGAGCTCGAGAAATACTGAGGACGCGGCATGATCATTTCAAAATAAAGGCCGAGATTGAAGAGAGATAATCGAAACATGGTTTCAAAATATCGATATTCAAGAGCGTGATGAAAAAAAGAATGTGCAAAGCACAGAGATTTCGGAAAATTTTGACTGGGCCACCGGACGCTAACCCTTTCTCGAGTATTCAGTTCCCATAAAAACATTCCAGCATAGAAAAATTGATCGAATAGAAATAGTGAATATTAGGAATTGCAAACCAATTATTTTCCCACTTTGAGCTCCGGAAATAATATGAAATTTAATTTAAATTACTACTCCTGAATGAAAGACGATGAATAGAGAATAATTGTAAAAACCACACGCAGATATAAACTCTAGCGGTTCCTATTTCATAGTTAGGACCGAAGTGTACTATTTCTGTAACAGTTTGCCATTCTTGTGGCCATCTCACGGGACCATTAGCATATCACAAACATTAGCGCTATTTTTACCGCCAAAAAAGTTAATGTTAAGTCATTAAAGTAGCGCTTTGAGCAGAGAAGCAACCTCATCCAGCACAGACAGGGGAAATACTTATGTTAGCACCACCTTTTCGTTTCAACAGTTCGACCTCCCGCACCGTTACAAGAGGAGGTCCAGTCACGGCCCCACCTCACGAGGCGCCAAAATGCCACAATTTAACAAAATGATAGGAACCGCTTGGACTTGATCAGTGAGATCTGAAAAATTCCTATTCTTCCCATCGGACTGAATGTGCACTTGAAAATTGTCCCGCGGGGGAAATGAAGACGACGAGGAGGCATTGACGGGTAAGTGTGAGGGATACTAGCGGCAGGAAAGGGGAAAGAAGAGCCTAAGTCGCAGACAATTGGTCCGTCTTTAAGGGCACATGAAATTAATCCGTAATGAATGCATGGGACTGATCAGCTACAATGCACGTGGGCAGTGCCAAAGGGGGAATTTTTGAAGAGTTATTCAGTCAATCCAGTGAAGCATTCTCACGTCTTTTCGACTGACTACTCCACGTGAAAGATTTCATCGAGGCGGTAGAGAAAAATGTCCATGCCTTCTCAATTTCGATGTTGGAGATTTGCCTTAATAATGCCCTGAGAAAATTCTGAAACCAGGAGTCTCTGCTTCTTATTTTTCTCGAGCGTCCGCGGAAGTCATATCCCAATAACATCAATCTATCCGCTGCAAAAGATAGAACCGCGTTCACCCAAACGCATGCTTATCATGATTACATACACGATCCTACGAGCTGTATAATTCGAGGAGTAGAATGCATATTTTCGTATAACTGCCTTCCGGTCAATTAAGCCACGTTCCTCCACTTTATTCAACTAGGCAAATCCGAAGCTTTTGAACTTCTAGCGAAATGAAGACCATAAATCAGAGATGAAATGATTGGCAGAGAGATTGGCTCTTATCGATCTACAGATCAACATATCGTTCGCATTATGTTTCGACACTCAAATCATTACCGCAATAATGGCATTTAAAGTTTTGAACGATCATTAAATTGACTATATGGAACGTAGAACCTTGCGACGACGAAAAATAAAAAACATCTACCTGGAAATTTAAATATATTTCGCTTCAAACCGATATCCTCTCAAATTTATAGGTGTAATTATATACGTAGTGTGTGCATACATATATATGTTTATATACATATATTATATATACGTACAATTTTACGATGTTACTAGCACCACACATTTCCATTCCCTCGGCGGTGAAATGCGCTGTCACATTGGCGTGCTACCCTCGAATTACAAGTTCAAAATAATTTTATGAAAATACTTTCTCCCAAAAAGAGATTTTGAATGGTTCCAGTATTATATTTCGTGTATGCCTTCCCCCAAATGCAATCGCTTAAATAGGGCACAATGGGGGCAGACACACAAATGTTTTGCATTAAATCCATAAAACATCTCGAATGAGTGCATTTGATGCAGACGAATAAAATGAAAGAAAGGACCTCAAAAGGGTAAAAGTTAGGAATCGACAATCAAATAAAAATCGCCATAAAAACCCAACCACAATCTGTCACTATCCACCATCCCACGCTAACCACTCCACACTGTCACCACATTTATGATTGACATTGACATTTCATGAGACATAGGAGGCCTTTGGGGGGCGGCCCACATATCGTAGACGAGAACTCTCTTCAGACCACGTGGCCTGCCCGCACAAAAGCAATCGCAAAACATTGTGCGCCTCGCAGAGGAAAATTGCATGCATAAAAAATGTACGTTTCCCCGTCCCCTCCACGACCTATTGAAGGTGCCGCCTAGCAACGCGAAAACTCAGCGCCAGGTAAGATGCCCACTTCCTCCGCGGAGAGTTTGAATGGCGAGAAGTGAGTCCCTCGATGGGAGAGGGCTCGAGTACGCAGGAACCCTCGGAAGGGGGCGGATACTGGGGCAGGTGGGGCGCCAGGGGCAGCATGGGAAGTGAGGAGGAAAAGTGAAACGAGAGGAAGAGGGAGAGGAAATTGTATGCGAAAGGGAAGCGATGAATCAGAAATGAAAAAGAAAACACGGGAGGGAAATCGGCGCGAATTGGGAGAAAAACAGCTGCGACGAAGGCAGGGAATCGGAGGGATGGAATGATCGAGAAGCGACACCTCGCGAATACCAAACGAAGCAAAGCTCCTTCCACGACATGAGCTCCACACCATATGAGAAATACGAGGAAAATGATAACTAACCAAAGGATCTTCACCCGGTTGAACGACACACGCATTTGGAAAGACCTTTTAAAAACTGAAACATGAACACGGAATTACATATTCAAGGGTAGTTATGTAGTTGAAAGTTAACAATTATCCATCCAGGGATATTATTCTACCCAACTGTAGGTTTATAAGCATGTTTAGTCGTTCATTGATATGATACTTGAAATTACTACTTCCGTAAAACCAAACAACTATAAAAGTAAAGGAAAATATATGGTACAGCTGCATTACCGAAAATAGGAATACTGAAGTCTCGTTATGTAAAAATCAGGCAATAGCGCACGAGAAAACTTCAAGTTTTCCCATTTAAAACGCTAGCAGAGAGAGGTTGAGTGGGAAATGAAATCGACGGCAAGCAAAGGCACACAAGAATTGTCAATTGCAAGAAGCGATGATGACTGCACAGCGGCGGAGAAGGCTCCCATTTGATTATTTCGGCAACCTTCGCCCATCTGCATAGGAATCCCAAACAAATCTTATCAGAGAAACATAAACGCTAAATGCGCAGGCGACGGAGAAGTCATGGTTAACATTTTTCGCGGCGAAACAATATAAGATAGCGCAAAATTTCCAACCGGAAAGGTTTAATGAGGAAATGGCGCGAGTCAGAGTAAGGATAGTGGGGCCTTGCAGTGCCTCTCGAGTGTATCGAAGGGAGAGGGGATCTGATGCCGCTGAAAAGGTGATCGAGGCCGATTGGGCGGGGGGCTCGTCGGAGAGATGAAGGAGAAGGAACGAGGGGACAATGCGGCAGTCCTGGGCAGGGGTAGTGAAGGGGGGGCGGCCGATAGTGAAGTGGGCAAATCTCTTTGTAAGGGCGGCGAGGCCCCCGCGGGGGCGGGGGAAGCGGGGCAGAGGGCGGGAGAAGGGGGCTTTGAAGGGGAGGGAGAGCGACCGTGATTTGTGCGCGTTTTCGGTGGTAGGCGGTGTGGGACGCTCTGAAACGCGTGAGGGGGAGAATTAAGTAAGGGGTGAGGTCGCGGCTTTAGGATTTGGATAGCAGATGCGCGAGTCAAGGGGTGCCATTGAATGAAAAGGAGAAAGGGAATATCGTGGAAGGGAATGTAAGCCGAATGAAGGACAAGAGATGGCATTGGCGCAGAGGAGAAGGGAGATGGCGAGGGGAGGCGTCGGGTTAGGACCCGAAGGATCGCAATTGAGCGGGCGGGAGTGAGTAACGAGAGGGGATCTAGGAGATCTCTTAACCACTCTAGAGAAGATTTTTTTAAAAGGAAACCGCCATAAATCGCCCTTCCCGAAAAATAAAAATATTACGGCGGGAATGGGGCTTATTTGACACTCGAAAATAGAATGTAATAAAGGGTGGGGAAGAGGAAATTGAGTTAAGAAATGGATGAGGAAAGGCGAATAAAGTGATGCGAGAACCGAATCCGAGTATATGACTGAACATAATCACATACGAGGTATGTGCAATAAAGGCGCGAACTGGTGGGATCTGGCGGCCATGACGTAGACTATAGCCCCGCCCACTGGCGGCGCTAATTGCCTGAGACCCAATGCGCCGTCTGCGCTTGGCGGATCGTCGAGCTGTAGCTGTGCTAATGCTGCTAATTATGTTAGTTTCTTTTGTCCTTTTCCGTTTTAAAGTGGATTAAGCGTTTAAAAGATGACCGACAAGATGCCACGGATGAGGCAACGCCGTCACCAAGACCTTCAACCACCCGTGTTGACGACAACATTGATCGCGTGCGGTCCCTTGTCCTTACCGATCGTCGAACAACTGCCTGAATGACAGCTGATGAACTGAATTTAGGAAAATCAACAGTGCAGACTACTATATTAACAGAGCATGATGGATGGATCCTTCTCTATGGCAATGCACCTGCGCATTCAGACTTGATTGTTCGCCAGTTTCTGGCAAACGATTGGATCACCATCCTTAATCGCTAAATCTCACCCCCTGCGACTTTTTCCAACTCCCAAAATGCAAAAATCTGATGAGGGGCTATCACTGGGAAAATGTGGACACAATAAAGCAAGAAACGACGAGAAAACTAAAAATCCCAACTGGCGAGGATTTCCAAGGGTGTTATATAAACAGTGGAAAATAAGATGGAATAAGAAGGCATAGCCTACGAATGGAGAGTACATTGAGGGGGATTTTATCGATGAAGACTAAATTTTGCAAAATGAAGTTTTTTAAGGCCTCAGTTCGCGTATTTATTGGACAAACATCGGACAGCTCGACCGAGCACACGAGAGCGACGACGAGGTATTTTCAAAAGATGAAGACATGGCACGGGTCGCGCATTCCTCTTTAAGGGGATTCAGTCATTCGAGCGGTCCCTCAAGCAATCACGAGGGGCTTGCGGAAACGCACGAATGTCGTCCTGGAAAAACCCTAGCGCCGACAAATAACACCCTGAGACAAAGAGACAAGCATATATGTACTCATTGGTGGGAATCGATTGAGGCCTTGAGATCGCTGCAACAAAATGAGCAGCAGGTAAACAGAAGTTTTAGGTATCGTCACGAATAAGATAATACCCGCAAGCAAGGTAACATAGTTATTATTATTAGGTAATCTACCGGTTAAGGTAGGTTTTTGGATGGACACAACTATCAAATAATTTTTTTTGTGACTCCAAACAAACCCCAATCGAGCAACCTAATCTACATCAGGTCCCTCTTCATATCTGTGTACTTCTTTCCTCCCTTCATTCCGTCCAACATCCCTATCCTGTTCCTGCCCTTTCCTCGCTTGCCCAACATTCTCCCCTCTATTACCTTCTTCAACATTCCAGTACTGCTCAATACGCCCTTCATTTTTCCTGCCTCCATAGGATTTCTCTCAACAAACCCCTCTCCTCACCCACCATCTTCAGCACTTCATTTGTTTTCCTTTCGGTCCATTTCACCTCATCCATTCTTCTCCACACCTACATTTCAAAATCCTCCAATCTACGTCTATCCTCCAGCTTCAGTGACCACGTTTCCGCACCATACATAGCTATGCTCCATATCAGAGTTTTTACGAGTCTTGTCTTAACATCTCTACTCAACGTCCCTGTCATCAACTCCCTCCTCCTTCAGAAAGCCTCCTTGCGTAGCGCAATTCTTCTCCTTACGTCTCTACTACTTTGACCGCATTGGTCCAAAGCACTTCCGAGTTATGTAAACTGTTCTACCTGTACTACTTTTTCCCCTCCTATTTTAATGTTTAGCTTAGCCTTTTTCTTTTTGGAAAATCGCATAACCTTCGTTTTATTAATGTTGATTCTCATCCCATATTTATCGCACTGAACCTCCATTTCACTCAACAATGCTTGAAACCCCTTGGCTGACTCAGCAACTAATGCTTGGTCATCTGCAAACCTAACCGATTTTACGAATTCCCCTCCGACTTTCATTCCTACCTCCAGTTCTTCCCAAGTCTCTTTAATCATTTCCTCCACATATACGTTGAACAGCACCGGTGACAATGGGCAACCCTGCCTTACACCTCTTCCTAACACTGCCCATCCGGACTCTCCGTTCACCACTCGCACCTGAGCAGTCTGAGACATGTACAGGTTACGGATCAGTCTCCTGTCCCTCCAATCCATTCCTATTATCTGCAATACACGCAATAATTTTTCATCCCATCTTTGCAATCATCTCATCCGTTACTAATGGCTTCCTTATCCTTTTCCCGTTAACGGTTCCTATAGTGTCTTTTGCGGCTTCCGATATCCCTTGCTTGATACATTTCCATTTTTCCTCGATAGTACTCAGTTCTTTATCGCCATCAATCATTTTCTCTACAGCCTGCTGATACTCCTTCCTCGTTTACTTAATCGATAATTAAATCAACTAGAGGAAATTTATGAAAAATTGCAGAGTAATCGTTCGATGGCAAACTCGCGTAACTTGCATAATAATCGAGTCAGTACATTGCGCCACAGCTTTCAACACTAACTCTAAAAATTACGAGTCCTACAATATTGTTACGCTAGGAATCGACGATTCTTTCATTTTGACAGAAATGCAGAAAGCTTTTCGGTTAATCAGGGGAAGAATCATTCGCAGAGGGGTTCAGGGAGAGTCGACGCTAAATCCACAAAACAACGACCCCTTCCGCCAATCGGAAAAAACCCGTTGCAGGCCGTGGCAGGGGGCTTCGAAAAAACAGCGAAAGCGCCCTCTCCGCAGAATCCTATAATCCGACGCGCGCTCTACTTTTACGTTTTGAGCTAGAAATTTTAACGAAATTACATTCCACGGAATGCCCTTTCATTCTTTCCATTCTTCCCCTTCCTAAATGTGAGCGCGCTTTTCGCCCGAAAAACATTCATTACCGTATTAAAGCGAGGGTAAACTGTACTGTTAGCATTTTAATCCGCGGGGCAAATTACAAAAGGGCTCCCTCGCCACGTTATATCCCCGCGCTTCGGAGGTCAGATTGTCGCATACACAATGTTATCCCGACATTGTTAATTCATCCGTGTATTCCTCTTTTGCTCCAAACAACACACGGTTTGGCGCGAGAGAAATGGACGGAGGGAGGCGGCGAAAGGGGATGTAGCGGGTTTTAGGGGGGGTGGGGGCGGGCGCCGCGGGGTGGAGTGGAACATTTCAACGCCCGACGGTGGCAAGGGTAATGGGTGGGACACCAAGTCGAAATTGAAGTCATCGACAGCAGGGAGATTCAGAACAATACGAATCGCGCCTTAGGAGGAAACACATGCATAATTAAAGGATACGTAGTAGATATGGTTAGAAGAAAGGTCTGAAATGAACAAATGGAATTGGAAAAAATCTCAAAATTGGAGCACGAATGAATAGTGAAAGAAAAGCGAATCGACCATATCTCCACAAAAGCGAAAGCTTGCCGTTCCGTGGCAAAAACAGCAGAGGTTAGATCAGATGATTAACGAAAACATTATGAAACAGATTAAAAAGAGTGTTTACATAGCGAGGCAATCCTGAAAATAGGAAATATCACTTAAATTGTAGTAAAAAAAGATTTCTGGATCATTAACGTAAATGCTCACCCTATCGATAAGAAAACGAAAGCAACATACACATACTTCAATTACCTTTAAACATTTTCTGCAGTGTTACACACATTTCATAAACAACAACATTTAAAGCAGATGAATTATTATCATTATGAAACCAGTACAAAGAACATTTTCCATATGAAATGAAAATATCCACATGAACCTTGGTGGAGTAGTGGAAAGGGCTTGTGCGTTCCGACGACCCCCGGAGCGCTGCCGGTGGGAGGTGGGAGGGTGGGGGAGGGTGGGTGGATGATTCCTCCTGGTGGGGTCCCTCATGTCAGATAGGTCAAAAGTTAGGAGAAATCGAATGTCCATTCGATAGTGAGGGGGACAAGGAACAAGACGGTTTGGCGTAGGGATTGAGGTAAGATACCACGGTTTAAGAACAAAGAATAACTGCAGACGACAGAATAGGAAAAGACAAAAACACATGAATGACAAGCGGCACGAATAGACAGAGGGAAACGAAATAATGTAAACGGAGATCAAGAGGTGGAAAAAATTCAGTTCTGCAGATCAGAGTTCAATCATAACGAAAGCTAGTTTATAACAGCACGACAGACATAGGTATACGTGTGTGGAAAACGCCCGTGGATCGAGAGAGATGCCAGACTATATTCTGGATACGAGCGAATTTGGGAACAGCGTAATTAATTAGCGCAGTTTCCTGGAACCGGATGGAGAATCCGATCATACTTAAGTATTAATGAAGTGTAACAGCGGATTCAAGAGGATAAAACAGGGAAGCCGGGTGAGGAGGAAGTCTTCACGGCCTTCTTGGAAACGCTTATACCACTCGTAAGCTTATTTACTCATAGCAGACTCACCATAGGCCTTTGTTAAGATTTCACACACTTTGTTACACTTTATTTCATTTTTACGCAAAATTTGATACAAATTCTTTGATCAATTTCTTTGAACAAACGAAAATCGCCGAGCTCATAAAACACGTCTAACTTTAGTGGCTGTCACAGACTAAGTCCGAAATGAAAACAGCTGAAAGTTTTATCATACTTCAGTGCCATATATACAAATATCATAAAAAAATTGACCATCGAACTCTCCAAGCCCGCAAAAGGAAAAAATCCCGTTAATTTTTTAACACACCTCGTATACTATACACATACAAAGATCAGGTCATCTTCGACCTGAAGACGCCGGATGAAACTTCGGCGAAACTGTTGTCGGCTTCAAACAACAACGCGGTGAAAACTCGAATATGCAGAATTCTTCAAGCCACCGCCGCGAAAATCTACGCAGCCATATATACACATACATACTCACTGTGAGACCTACAGATTTTGCTTTGATTAGAAAAAGCAAAGGAATTTAAATTTGAAAATAGTAATATTTACGACTAAAAACACTTCAGTGTTAAAAAAAAAGAAAAAAATAACTCATCAAAAGAGCCCGTATCAGGAATCGAACCGGTGACTTTTGAACCGATGGTATTCCAACAATGGCGACTTATATACTCCATGTTGTCTGTACTATGGAGTGAAAGTCAAAAAATTTTAAAAGGGCGATGAGGAAAAGAAGGAAAAGGGCGGCCCCATACTAGTATTCGCATGCTAGGGATCCGGCGCCGATTCGACCCCCAGGTCCTCCGATCAAGGAGGTAGTCCCCATGACTGGCCCCTCCGGTCCAACAGCGCCGCTGCTGACTCCTAGTTATATTTGCTATTTAAAGTGACCATCGCCAGCCGACGCACTCCATGTCATGATTGGTTTATTCATTAGTTCATACTTCTTGAATTTTACTTATATGGACACAGATTTTCCATGAAAGGGGCGGTTGAAACTATATTTTCTATATATTTCATTTACTTTTTAAAAATCTGAATAGGTATGACCCTCACGATGCATTTCTATTTGTATTATTTTTTAAATTTTCGAAGCTAATGGAAAATCAAAACTATTTCAATATTTATCGAATTGTATTCCTTGACTATGCTTAATTGTGTGCGGTTTTTAATTTTCAAATATTAATTAAATTATTATTCATTATTAGGTAATCTACCGGTTAATGTAGGTTATTGGATGGACACAACTGTCAAATAAATATTTTGTGACTTCAAACAAAACCCAATCCAGCAACCTACTCTACATCAGGTCTCTCTTCATCTTTGTGTTCATCTTTCCTCCTTTCATCCCTATCCTGTATCATTTAAATATAACTTCACATTAATGATCATCATGACGGATGTTTTGATCATTGTTGCGTAGGTGATTGTTGCCTCCGTTCAAAATTATGTTTCGACTCGCGGATGTACATGCGGTGATTCGATAACTCGTCCTTCTTGTTTGATTCCACCGAGATGAGTGCGTAAACCAGATTAAATTAGATATTTCACGCGGAATTTGTGTCACATACTTCACTCTGCCATAGTATATCGTATAATGGAAATGTGGGGAATTATTAAAAAATCTAATCCTTATACTTTACGGATACATTTTCATCGTCGAATGAACTAATTAATTTTACGTGGTCTGAAATGCATATTCGTATGGCTCATATAAGTTGTGTATTAAAACTATGGGTAACTATTTTCCCCTGACGTGTGCATGAAGTGAAAATTAGGCCGTGGGTTAAGTGTGCGCATGATCGCAGGTTGTATTGGTATTGATAAGATGACAGTGCACACCACTGTCACTGAAAATTATAACCAATGCGCAAGATTGCGCCACCCTCGTCCTTCTAAAGGTCTTACGGACGGACGACCAAAAGAGAATAGTCGAGTGTCTGTCTGCTTGAGAAGACCTTCTACACCGGCATCGCGACGATTACCCAACCCCCTTACAGTCCCGACTAGGCACCAGAAGACTATTATTCCTATTCCCTATAAAAGTTAAATCCTCCCTCCCTGAAGGGACACCACCATGGTTTGACCCTAAGTGAAGCCATCAAAGAAGCTTGCTCGCTTGTACCCTTAAGGAGGCCCTTCCGCCTACCAGGGAGCTTCGAAGTGGCTTGGAACTTAGCAAAAGTGCGTCGACTATCCTCTTTCTCACTCTCTCCACTCTCCTCTCTCTGGCATGGTGAGGAAGGAAGTCTACAGGGCTCTAAAGATGTACATTCGGGAAGACAGCTGATCCTTATAAAGAAAAAGATACAGGTGAGGGACGGAGAGTCCGGATGGGCAGTGTTAGGAAGAGGTGTAAGGCAGGGCTGCCCATTGTCACCGGTGCTGTTCAACGTATATGTAGAGGAAATGATTAAAGAGGCATGGGAAGAACTGGAGGTAGGAATGAAAGTCGGAGGGGAATTCGTAAACTTTGGTTTGCTGATGATCAAGCTTCAATCAACTGATTGCAAAATCAGTGTAGTCGGGAATGGGGTGAAGATCAATGTTAACACAACAAAATGGATGAGATAATAAAATTCTAGTATTCAAGTTAATTTTATTCTGCGGGCGAACGTTCGATTTCGTTATGTTATCATGCGTTAGGGGCTCCACGAGTACTTGCATCTCTGCGGCGTTATCTGGTCTAATTTTTATCTCTCTTCCCGTTCAAGCCACCAATGTAATTCGGTGCCCTCTGCGTCGCCGGCAAACTCACGCGCCCCGGACCAATTCGAAAGTCTCGCCCGTTCTATTCGGGAGTCAAAGAGGCTTCCGGCCACGCTCCTCCCGCACGGCCCAGGGGCTCACTCGTCTTCTCTCGGAGCCACTTTTAACAAACCGAGTTAACCCAGGGAGCGATTTTATTTAAAAAACCATAATATCCTAGTTTGTGTTTCAATTTTTTCGTGAAAGTCCTTGTCGAAGACTGCCTGAAAATCTTAAAATCCAGAATCCACTAGGGTACTCCTTTCCTCCAATTTGATTGGAGCATAAATGAAGAGGTGGTGTTTACCCTTAATGACTGCGCCAGAGTAGGTTCCTCATGTGGACAGGGTCATTGTGTTGATAACAGCCACGTGCTCACAAATTTTGCAGGGTAGCGACACAAAACGAATTGGCGCATATTTATTTGTGCCCTCCCTAACGTCGCCTGCGTAGAGTAGGGCTATTTGATACTCTACCCTGTCCAATAAATACGTGAACTGAGGCCAACAAAACTTAATTTTGCAAAATTTAGTCTACATCGATTTTGTTCCCTTCAAAGTACTCTCCATTCGTCGCTATACACTTGTTCTATCTTGTTTCACACCGTTTAAAGTACCCTTCGAGCCAGTCCTCGGCAGTTAGGCTTTTCAGTTTTCTCGTCGTTCTTTGCTTTATTGTGTCCACATCTTCATAATTTGTGTGTCGCCTCATCACATTTTTGCATTTTGGGAAAAATAGGAGGGACGGCACCCTTAGCTGTCTGTCACAATCCCTACCTACCTATGTTTTAATGAACGGAGACCGTTGTTTGTTCATGTGACAGTAAAATTTCCACACCCTACTTTTCAATTCTGCGTTACCTGTCTTGTCATGATGGAGGCTTCAGCATGTACACACACATTTGCACGTCATTTGATAGATTTTCACCGAATACTTTTCCCTTTCTCTCCCATATCCCCTTCTTTATCACTTACCCTTCTCCCGCCTGGTGATTGCACCCCCTGCCACACCTTTCTAAGGTGGATCGCGGAGTACTTCTGCCGATGTCGATTCATGCTAAAAATCGACCGGAGTCGTTATTTAAATCATATTTCTTTTAGATAGCATCAATAATATCGAAAAAAGTCTTGGGTCGAACTTAGTCCCACGGCAGTTTGAAAGAGATGACCGACTGCAAGTCGAGAGCGCTTGCTCGAGAGAGGCCGACGAGGTCAAAGGGTGAAAGGAAAGGGGCAGAGAAGGACCGATAATGTGGAATGGGGGAGTGGAGGGAAGAGAGGAGGGGGAGTGAAAGAGATTCGAACTTGAGTGCTTGACAAACAACCGTCGCAGGGCAATGGACCGCTCATTGTTGGTGCAGCCCTCTGAAGAGCGGGCGAAGGCGAGGCGGGGAAGGCGGTGGGCGTGGGAAGTGGACATTTAATTTCTCTCCTCACAGATTGAATGCTCACGCCGAAAGCACCATTTCCCTCTTAAACGGTTAGGCGGAAGCACGCGCGACGCTGCAACGGCTCGAACAGGGCGGATTTGTTTTAGTTGGGGAGTGTTGGTGGGAGGGTGGTGGGGGTGAATTGGGACGAAGGACAATCATTGAAGAGGGGCGGACGTTGCTGCGAAGTGGATCCCGACCGCTCTTAATGGCCAGGAAGAGAAACAGGAAGCACATTCACGGATGGAGGGATTGTGATGAAACTCTTTTGGTTAAGTTGGAAAAAAAGAAAGAAAAGCAATGTTTGAGGGGCAAGGGTTTCACGGATTTCAGTTCAATATGATTGAAGTAAAAACATTAGCGAGAATTTGGCCAACAGGAGGGAATCCTCTGAAATTTTCCACGCGGTAAATGTGCTTCCCCCTCGCATGACCACAAAAGGCGATGCAAATTCAACACCTTAAGATACTAAGAAGCTCAATGCAGATATCTGCATCTTCGAGGGCTGAGACTAGAGCAAATGGAATCGTTCATCTACTTGGGAAGCAGGATAAGGTGGCATGAGAGAGGCAGAAGCTCGACCGACATCAAGCGAAGATTAGCCCAAGCAAAGAAGGCGTTCATTTAGAAGATGCGACTGCTACGTTCAAAGAATATAATTTATTAAGCATTAGTCCGAAAACAGCTCATTTTGACGCTTACATCAGACTATTACACAGGCCTACAAAAATATTTTTTTTTTGGTGCCGGGAATCTTTGTGATGATTTTAACTATATTTGTAGAGCTGAATCCAAATATGAAATCCGTTTTTATTTAACAGCTCTACATTTTTTAGATATGGCACATCTTAGGATTAGTTGTTTTAACATTTGATATATTCCGGAATATAATTTTCAAAGTTAAATAAATCTATAAGTATACTAATTTATAACCACTCTGCGGTGTTCCTTTTATTTTCAATAAACTGTCAATAAGTTTTATGCATATTTCTATACTGTAGGCCAATGAGATTAAAAAACAAAAATCGTTTGTATCGACTTCGGTAAAAGATTTATTGATAGCTCCAAGCGTAGTTTAAAATGTGTACTTCTTCACAATGGTAACAGGTTTGGCGCAATACCAATTGCTCATTCAACTAAAATGAAAGAAGAATACGATACAAAAGCATTGGTCTTACAGAAGATAAAATACCAGAAACATCGCTGGGTGAATTGTGTAGATTTAAAAATGGTGAACTTTCTTCTTGGGCAGCAAAGTGGCTACACAAAATATCCTTGTTTCTTGTGCCTCTGGGATAGAAGGGACAGACAAAACCATAATTGTCATAATTGGATTCAGCTCCCCAATTGTTCTTTAAATTAGAATTAAAAGCTCCGGCACCAAAACCACTGTTGGCCTGTGTTATTAATATAATATTCCCATATCATCATGTAGAAGATTTTTTTACGTAAGTAACAACATATCTACTACCTTGATCAAAAATTTCCCGGAATTCATTCAGAAAATTAAAAATACAAGTTTATTCATCTAAATCTATATTGTCCCCTTCAAAGTAATCCCCATCCACTGCAACACACTTATGCCAGCGCTTGATCCAATCCTCGAAACATTTTTTATATTCGGTTTTCGGTATGTCCATCAGTGCTTCCTGCGATTTTTCCATTACTTCCTCTCGGCTGCTAAAACGCGTTCCCCGTAATGGTTTTTTAACTCGATTGAACAGAAAGAAGTCACAGGGAGCCAAATCAGGTGAATTCGGTGGCTGTTGGATTGTATTTGTTGCATATTTCGTCAAAAAATTACGAATAATGATAGCACTGTGCGACGGTCTCGACGCACTGTGCGACGATTTCTGGTCTCTTTCGGCGAATTGCTTCACGCAAACGTCTCATAACGCCCAAATAATACTCTTTGTTTACTGTCTGGCCTTCTGGCAAAAATTCATGATGCATTACACCGTTGTAATCCATGGAGACCGTCAGCATTGCCTTCTTTTTTGACTGAAAACGACGTGGTTTTTTTGGTCTCGGCTCATTTGGTGAACGCCATTCACTTGCCTGATGTCTGGATTTCGTGTCGTACTCATAAACCCACGTCTCGTCTCCAGTAATGATCCTTTTGATAAATGTGGGATCGGATTCAGCCTCGCAAATCATGTCTTTTGCGACGTCAACACGGTCTCTTTTTTGCATGAAATTGAGGTCTTTCGGCACCAACTTTGCTGCTACACGACGGAAACCCAAATCATTAACCACAATGTCTTGGGCGGATCCATAGGCAATGTTCAAGTCCTCCGCTATTTCTCTGATGGTTAATTTGCGGTTATTGGCCAACATTTCTTTTACTTTATCAATTTTTTCACCGACTTTCGATGTCGATGGTCTGCCACTGCGTTCATCATCTTCGATTGACTCACGACCACTTCTGAACCGCTCGTGCCACTGGTAAACGACCTTTTTTTTTGAGAATCGTTGCCGAAACACTTTTCCAACATTTCCAACGTCCGTGCGCCCACTAAATCCGTTTTTTAGGCAAAATTTAATACAAGTTCGTTGTTGCAAATTTAAATCCATTTCTGCAATTGTAAAAAATCGCCAACACACACAGAGATAGATGTACTCTTGGCTACGTAACTTTGGCAAACGTCAAGTTATGACACTAAGATTTAAAGGGAATATCAACAGCAGATGTACAAATTTAACAAAAAAGACAGAACTCAAATCGGAGCGATGGGAGCGCCACACGGTGGTTATTCTGGGAACTTTTTGTTCAAGGTAGTATATCTTGAAAACTATAGCTGATAGGAAAAAACTAGTGTCATAATTGGATTCTGCACCCCAATTGTTCTTTAAATCAACATTAAAAGCTCCAGCACCAAAAACACTGTTGGCCTGTGTTATCAATGATAACAATGGTCACATTTACGAACACCCAATAAGATAAGATTGCAAATAAGGAAGCAGCTCGTCAAAACGTTCGTGTGGAGGATGGCAGTCTACGGATCGGAGACATGAAATATTGGAAAAGTGGACCAACGAATATTTGAAGCATTTGAAACATGGTGCTGATTAGGAGAATGATGAAGATAATAAATGGACATACAGAGTGAGGAACGACGCAGTATAAAGAAGAGCAATAGAGGATAGAGCAATATGGAGGCTCCATACGGCAAAGAAGAAATGGATGTATTGGACACACATTGAGGCACAATGGATTGATCAGGAATATAATGGAAGGAAAAATAGACGGAAAGATATCGCGAGGAAGGCCAAGAGGGCACGCAAATTTAGAAGGACATAAAACAGGGAGTCTATCAGAGGGTGGGGGAATTAACACTAAATAGGGAAGAATGGAGGGCTGCAGTAAACCAATCTTAGGATTGAAATACTGATGATGATGATGAAGATATTGAACTGACTAGAAAAGATATTTAAACAGATCACCCATTTAAAATTCGCTGTTAGTGTAACTCAATCAGTTTGAGATGCAGGGATGTCCACAACACAGAGGCAGACATTAAGTCAAAATGTCAATCAAAATTCAATAGAGTGGATGCATCTCATTCGAATCATAAGAAATCGAACTCATCCCGGCGAAAGACGAAAAAGTGATGAATAGGTAATAGCATTAAGGGTTGGATATGAACCGAGTTGAAAGCGTAATATTTCCAACCGCCGGTATGTCGTGTGCCATTTTAGTCGACGCATCTCATGTCTTAGACGTGTTTGAAATCGAAATTCGAGTAGCGGAGCAGCCATCTTCTCATTATGGCTACAACATCGGATGGGCATGATTCAGTAAATGAAAACTCAACTGTTCAATTAACTCTTTGGTCATTCAGGCCATTTCCGGAACCCTGAAACAAACGGAATCAAACTCGCAATCAATTGAAATAGCGCCTAATATAAGATAAAATTACCTTTGCAAGCGTAACGCGGAAAACAAAAAATGAATGTTCGTCAGCCGTAGTCAGCAGTAGAAGTTTTAGGGGATCGTCGGACCTTCTCGTGCGACGAAACTTAACTGCGTAGGGACGGAACTATTTCGAGGAGATTCAGTCATCTCAGGAGTCGGCCTCGGCTCGCAGGGCCTCCGAGGACCAACGCCAACATCCGCAGTCACACACGTGCGCGCGCACACTCGGATGAGGCGGAGAAAGGGGGCACGGTCGACGGGAGGTTTTTGAATGGAACAAAAATAAAACTTTTCTCTCGAGTTTTGGGACGATTCGATCGCGACTTTAATGACTCCAGATCGATTGGACTCTTCCGGTGGTCTGGAATGCGACGGATCCCACCGATTTATTCCCAAAAATAGCCCCCGCTCCCCGATAGAAGGGGAGAAGCGAAACCCGTGGAGGAAGCGACGGAAAGAGATAGGGAAACGGCAGCGGGAGATGAAAGGCACTTGGGAAAGCGTCTCTTTCTAGGAAGACCCCTTTCGATCGCGTGCAATCTCCCCACGGCATCTCCCCTACACTCACCTCGAGGGAGGCCCACACACACTCCCGGGATTTTATTTTTATCGCCCACATTCTCTTTGGTCGACGACGACCGACCGCAACGATCGGAAGTTTTCGATAGGTAAAGAATTCTGTTTTTCTTAATTCTGCCCTCACTTACGATCCAGATCTCACCCATCGTCGGTTCATTCAGAATACTCCCTTTCGATTATGGTTAAAATTACCTCGAACGAAAACATTCGAAATTCGGCCAATTTTATCGCACACTCCATCCTCATATTTCTATTTTTTAGTACCCAGCAAACCGCCGCATGGGTGTGTGGTAAGGGGTGAATTCATACTAAACTAAATTTGACCCGAATATGTTTACCCCTATCGCGTTCAGACAACATTATTCGGTTCCGTTATCATTGACGTATCACATTTTCTCGATATCTCAGGTAGTTAGAGCATCCGCCCGGCAAGTGGAGAGATTCGGTGTTCAAGTCCCGGTCGAGGAAAATATTTTTACATTAGCGGTCTCCTTGATTCCGCCTTCCCCACCTCTCCTGAGTTCGTCCTTTATGTGTGTTCATTTCCCCTTTCCTTATATCTATTTCTATGTGAATGAATATATATATATATATATATATATATTTAGGTAATCTAGCGATTAAGGTAGGTTTTTTTGATGGACATCAAATAAACATTTTGTAACTCAAAACAAAACCCAATCAAGCAACCTAATCTACATCAGGTCCCACTTCTCTGTGTACTTCTTTCCTCCCTTCACCCCGTCCAACATCCCTATCCTATTCCTGCCCTTTCCTCGTTTGCCGAACATTCTCCCCTCTATCACCTTTTTCAACATCCCACTATTGCCGATCGGCGGATGCTTTTCATCCATTTTTCCTGCCTCCATATGATTTCTCTCAACAAACCTCTCTCCTCACCCACCATCTCCAGAACTTCCTCATTTGTTTTCCTTTCGGTCCATTTCACCTTCTCCATACCCATATTTCCAAACTACGCCTATCCTCCTGCTTCAGTGACCACGTTTCCGCGCCGTACATAGCTACGCTCCATATCAGAGTTTTTACGAGTCTTATCTTAACATTCCTAATCAACGTCCCCGTCATCAAACTCCCTCCTCCTTGAGAAAGCCTCCTTTCCAAGCGCAATTCTTCTCCTGACGTCCCTACCACTTTGACCGTATTGGTCCAAAACACTTCCGAGACATGTAAACTGTTCTACCTGCTCTATTTTTCCCCTCCTATTTTAATGTTTAGCTTGGCCTTTATCTTTCTGGAAAATCACATAACCTCTGTTTTATTCATATTGATTCTCATCCCATTCTATCGCACTGAACCTCCTATTCACTCAGCAATGCTTGCAGTCCCTTGGCTGACTGAGCAACTAATGCTTGGTCATCAGAAAACCTAACTGATTTTACGAATTCCCCTCAGACATTCATTCCCACCTCCAGTTCTTCCTATGCCTCTTCAATCATTTCCTCCACATATACGTTGAACAGCACTGGTGACAATGGGCAACCCTGCCTTACAGCTCTTCCTAACACTGCCAATCCTCACTCTCCGTTCCCCACTCGCACCTGAGCAGTCTGAGACATGTAAAGGTTACAGATCAGTCTCCTGTCCCTCCAATCCATTCCTATATTCTGCAATACACGCAATAGTTTTTCCCAATCCACTCCATCAAACGATTTTTCGAAATCTACGAAACAGGCAAAGACGTCCTGATTGTACTATATATTCCTCTCGATTAGTGATCTCATTACTGCAATGGCATCACGCGTACCTCTTCCTTTCCTAAAACAAAACTGATCATCCCCTAAGTAACCATTTGCCTTACTCTCTATCCTTTTGTTGATGATCCTGAGAACAACTTTAGCAGCGTGGGATATCAAACTTATTGTTCTGTAATCCTCACATGATATAGACTTTGCCTTTTTTGGAATAGGAAATAACACCGATCTCACAAAATCTTCCGGCCAGATTCCTTCCTCATAGATACTACGAATCAGTCCATATAGAGTCTTCTTCCCACATTTTCCTAAACATTTCAACAGTTCTACAGGGATGTTGTCCATCACCACGGCCTTATTTGCTTTCATCTATTTTAATGCTCTTTCTATTTCATCGTCGAGTATGCCTGGACCTAAGCTATCTTCTTCTACGTCATGTTCCTTTTCTATGTCTAACCTTGTCGGCCTAAGTTCTTTACCATACAGTGTTTCTATATATTCCTTCCATCTCTCTTGGATTTTTCTTGGTTCAACTATTATCTTACCCTACTTATCTTTAACTGTTACCACAGATGTTGCATTCTTACTTCCCGATAATTACTTACCTTGCCGTATAGCGCACCGATTTTACCCTTCTTCTGTAAACCTTCCATATCCTCGCATTGCGTTTTTCACCATTCTTCCTTTGCTTTATTTGTGGTCCTTCTCAATTTATTTTTTAAGTCATTGTACTTCATTTTGCCTAACTCTGTGCTTACATTCTTCCATCCACATTATAAATATAGTATATTAATAAGAGTATAATGCAGTAGCCGCAGTAAACCAATCCTTGGATTGAAATACTGAAAATGATGATATTTACAGTAAAGAAACGAACAAATTCTTGAATGTTATTCCATTATATCCCAATGAGGTGTTAGCAATCCCATTATGTTACCTAGTTATGAAGATGGACGGGTAAACGCTTCGATCTTATTATCTATCACATTTTGAAACGACATTTTCCGATAGTGCTCAGCTTTGCTTCTTTTTTTTTGTGGCTAACATACATAATCCCGCAGCGGCGAATGGCGAAAGACGTCCGCATTCAATCAAGAACCCCACAAAGCCCACATTAATTTCAGAGTCAGGAAAACCAAAAAAAAATTTCAAGCTGCCCGCAGGTATTGCAATTGCAATTTGGATCGGACTCCCTTTAATTGATGCACAAAGCTGTAGCAATACCCATTGTTGCCTACGGTTGCTCCATTTGGGGTCATAAGGTTAACTACAGCAGAATCGAAAGAAAACTTAGAGAAGCACAAAGACCCTGCCTCTTAGCAATTAGCAAAGGTTACTCGACAATCAGTACGGACGCACTATGTTTAATTACCGGACAACCACCTCTAAAATACGAGGTGATGGAGAGAATTCGCATAATCGAAGTCAAATCAGGCCGAGGCACCAAATACTTCAACTCCAGGATCGAACAAAATCACGCCCTAAACAAAAAAAACAATTAAAAGAAATACTCAGTGAACAAACAATTCATCAGTGGAATAAAGACTAGCAGAATTCCGATAAAGGTATTCACACTGGAGAAATGTTGCCAGAAGTCATTGAAAGGCTAAAGATAAAATTTAAGCTAACTAAAAAAGCGACAAAACTCCCTTTAGGCCACGGAAATTTTGAACATTACCTCAATAAAATAGGAAAATCAAGGACTAATCTATTTAGTACCTGCCTAACAGAAGACACCGCTAAGCATAGAATAGAGCAGTGCCTACAGCATGAAAAAACCGGACATGAAATTTGGCACAGCATGACTTGTAAGAAAAGCAAGATGGATGAGATTGTGCTATTTTGCCTTACGCATTACTGCAACCAATTATATAAAATGGTACAATAATATTTGATAATGGTACAATAAGGTTTGATAGAATTAGTGATTGTATATTTTGTTTTAAAGTAAATTGTATGTAATTGCTATTCTCAGTTAACGAGTAATATTTTTTCCTAATGTGCGATCAAGAATTCCTGTATGACTTGGTAAACTGAAGTGTTATCATAAAATAATACATTTATTCCTTAGACAACTTCTTATCTCTAATTGTACTAAATTCGAGTCCAGCATCACTTGTGCAATTTAATTCTATTGTGTCATCTTATTTGATACTTCTTTCTCATGTTGTGCAATTGATGTTAATTATATCAGAATACTTAAGGGGAATTAAGGGCGAGCAGGAACAATGCTCCCCCTCAACATATAATGCTGCATATTTTTTATACGCTATTATCTTTCTGTATTTGCTTCTGCAATAAAAAAAGGAACTGTGTGACTGAGGAAACCCCTTCTCCACCTTTCCTTATAATTATTGTTATTATTAACTCTCGGGGGACGGAGAATATTCGCTGGTGTCGACGCCCCCGTGCACGATAGAATTCCTCGACGGTGGTACCGACTCCAGGCCGCCAAATCCTGGCGGCGGTTCTCCCGGCGAGGAGACCCTCCGACACCACAAATCCCAGATTAATACAAACATATTGGGGAAGGGAGAGAGAAATTGAAGCCACCCTTTTCGGGTCCCTCCCCCACCCCGATGGGACCTCATTATGCAGGAGCATTACATGTGAGCATACTAGTAAATACTCCCTCCCCCCCTCTTCCTTTGACTCCCCCTGAAATGTGAATTCAGTCGACTGATAATTAGGGGACTCCCTTAAAAGCCTTTCTAACACTCTCTTCGGGTGTCTTTGAACTCGCGCTGCGATTCTCCCAAGGGCGAATCGGCGGGTGTGCTCCGAGTACTCGCCACGCTCCCTCGAGTCTGCCAAAATCAATTTTACTTTCTCAGGGCTCCATGGAGGGCATGACGAGGGCATGGCGGAAGGCACCGAGGGAAGTGCACGCCGCTATGCAACCGCGGTCAACGGAAAACTTCTGAATGCATGCTTCGCTAGCGCCGCCCATTCTTCCGGGACACCACTGAACTAATATAATGAAAGAAGACAAACGAAGAATTGCACTTGGCAACGGAAAAGATGAAGTTTTTAAAGCAAATCCGAGGGAGGCAGTGGAAGCGAATCGAAGAGAAATGGAGAATTAATGTAACGTTGAAGGAGTATGTTGCAGAGAAAGGAGATGGAGAAGATTTTCCGAGCACATGAAATTTGTCATTAGATAATTTGTCGAGACGAAGATTAATTTGGTGTATTGAACGTGGTGCTTATGTTCAATAGTGCTTTAATAGTGTAGATTTATATAGATATAAAACAATGATATGTTAAATATGAATGTTAAACAATGAATATAAATGTTAAACAATGATGCCTTGCCTAATGATTGGAAAAAAGCAAATATTACCCCAATTTACAAAAAAGGGGTGAAAGCAATAGCCAACAATTATAGACCGGTAAGCATAACATCAGCTATTCGCAAAATTATGGAAAAAAGAATCGCTGACTATATTCGGGAATGGTGGGCAAGAGATAGATGGTTATTCAAACACCAACATGGGTTTAGAACGGAATGCTCGTGTGAAACGCAGCTGTTGGGATTAAGCCAATATATCGGCGACGCAATAGATGAAGGAAAGGACATTGATGCAGTTATCATTGATTTTTCGGCAGCTTTCGACCGAGTTACTCACGATAAATTTTCATTAACTTTGGAGTCGTTAACATTAGATCTGAGGGTAAAACAAAACGGATACAAAATTTTCTTACAGGCAGAACTCAAAAGTAAAATTAGGGGATGCAGTTTCAAAAGAGGCGAACGCTATAGCAGGGCAGTGTTCTGGGGCCGTTGCTCTTCCTGGTTTATGTAAACGATCTACCAAACAATATAGATTCCCAAATAAGACTCTTTTCTGATGATTGCATTACATACAGACGGGTAGAGCATGTAAATGAGCGAGTAATACTACAAAATGACATCAGTCGCCTAGGTGACTGGGTTACAGATGATAATATGGGCATTAATGTCAGTAAGAGTAAGCATATACATTTTTCAAATAGAAAGAATGCACAAAAGGATATTTACACCCTCTTTGAAGAAAGAATTCTATTTAACAATCATTGCAAATATTTAGGCATTTACTTAACTGAGGATCTTGGTTGGGGAGTCCAAGTAGATAATGTGTCGCGGAAGGCATTTAAAGTACTTAATTGGGTTATGCGGAACTTAAAAGGAAATAGCGTGGCCACTAAAGAAAAGGCATATAAGGTACTCGTTAGACCTATCCTAGAATACTCGTCCATAGTATGAGATCCATATGAGGAGGGACATATTAAAAAGATAGAAAAAGTACAAAGAAAGGCAGCAAGATATGTACCCGGAAAGTACAAAAGAGCACAGAGTGTCAAGGATATGTTGGATGTATTGAAAAGGGAAAGTTTAAAAAATAGAAGAAAAAGAAGTAGGCTAGGCGCGATGCACAGAATTTTAAAAAATGACGAAGCGTGGGAAGATTTGTGGAAAGAGATAGAAAAACCATACTTTAAGGGGGAAAACAACCACAGTTTTAAAATAAAAATAAGAACGCAAAAAAACAAATAAGAAAAAATACTCTTTTTTAAACAGAACTATTGTGGAATGGAACCAGCTGCCTGGAGGTTTGTTTGAGACCTTTCCTTCTAATTTTAGGAGCTTTAAGAAGAAGTGTAAAGCAGCAACTGGGTGATAACCATTATTGATCAGTGATTTTTATACAATTGTAACTTTTAAAATATTGTTTGTATGTTATGTGACCGTTGCCACCAGGACAATTGCCTAATTGCAACGAATATCATCAAATAAATAAATATAAATCATGTCATGTCTTGTAAACAAGCCTCTCGATGTAGATCTTCTACAAAACCCAGATCTCATTGTGTTCAATGAAACTTATGCGGAAAATCAAAGCCATGGTTGTACATTTCAAAATTCATAACACCACGACAACATGATTTTCAAAACCTCTATTTTTGACCAGCACTCTAATACGTTATAGGAAAGAAACATGGGAGTGACGCAGCAATCAAGATGAGAGGCACGACCCATACAATGGCATATTAAAACAAATTGCGACACATATTATGGCATCGTGGAGGCATTCAGCACTTTATTGATGAATGGAAAAACCCATAACACGACTAAACAAGCAAAGCAGGCGAAAATAATAATTTTGGACATCCAACATTGTGCTAATAATCCGTTTTAGATACTTCAAACCAGTGCAATAGTTCATGGAATTACGTCCCCCTCGCAAACGCGACCCGCCGTCAAAATTTGGGGTCATCCAAGCATCCAATAATATGTAACCAATTAAATGTAAGCTTCCTTAAATCTACCATTTAGCAAACAGTAAAATCAGCGAATTAAATCGAGAGATATCCGTGGGCGGCGAAGATTACGCAGAAGATAAAAGTCGACAATTATTAAAGATTTTAATCTTGTACGCATCACGAGAACTTAACATTGTTCTTCCTACCTTCTTAATTAATCAATTCAATTGAAGTGCACATCGCTCGAAACGGTGGCGAACTCCCCAAATACACTTTTGAGTCCCATGACTCGCGAATTATCGTGCGCACACCACGGGTGATGATACCCCGGAAAGGCAGTCGCAATTCACTCGACGATCACAGACGGTTCCAAAAGACTTCCTTGTTCGCAGTGGAGGGGCGGCCCCCATCACTCCCGCTTTTCCCCGGGGGGCGACCCCGACATCCCGCCGACTGCATCCGTCCCCGGCAGCCGCCCACGTCGGGTCGCCTCTCGGGACGCTCCCTCAAACGCAGCGGGGGCCATTGCCAAGAAACTTGCGGCCGAGAAGAGTGTGACAAGGTCGCGGAGGCGGACCACGCCCCGGTGGGGGACACACGTGACCCACGGAGGGGGAGGGGGCGAAAATGTGATCGTTCCAAAGCACTCAGAAGTCGAAGGGGCGAGATCTCACGGGGTGACCACCTGCCCTCCTCGTGTAGTTACGGATTACCCACGAGGCCGTGCGCTCATAGCGCCGCCTTGAGCGAGAGCACCGGCCAAGAAAACGAACAGAGTCGCAGATTCTAAAGGGAAGGTGTACTAACTGGTTGTATTCCTTTAGGCTATTTTTTTAATATGACCCAAAGACAAAACAAAATCCAATTGCCATAACATTCATTATTTCCATTATGTGTCTCTACCGTTTCTGATCCACACAAGCCCACGAGTGCAGCACCATTCGCACGGGATGGATTCATCTGATTAATGCACGTTTTTTCCGGAGCAAACGTATTTAGTGGCAAGATACTGTTCTCAACTATCACTCCGTAATAATGGTCTTCGTTAACTAATGACTTCCGCTGCCAGTGAAATATGCTTACGTTTCTCAATATTACTCATCTCTCTGGTTTCGCTCCAAGTTTTACATAATATTGTCTGAATAGTGCATTAAAACCGGTTCATAGACATTGCGTTTGTTCTCTAAGGTGATAACACGGGTTATTATAGTTTGATACTGAAAACCGACGCGTCCGTTCTTAATGCATTCGTCTCCGTTTCCATTGGAGCTCCAGGGACTTCAGTCTTCATGGACGAATACGACGATGAGTGCAAGGGAGGAAGGGCTGAACGGTAACACGTCATGGTCACTTCACTGAATTCGCGAGGCTCCTCGGAAGACGGAAAGCGGAAAGATGTCGAGAAATCGAAAGAAAGCAAGAAATGTTGTTGGGAAGAAAAGACCAAGAAGAAGTCAAAAGTAGACGGCAAAAACGGATGGGTGTGTGAATGGATTTCTATTCTTTTTATAACACAAAGACTTAAATTCGTAAACATATCTTTACACCATGTCTCAAGCTACCGATAACCGGCATATCACGTGGTCTAAGAGGGAAATAATTAAAATTTAAAAAAGCCAACACTTCCCCGTTTAACGCTAACTTCACTTCAATTGTTTTAGGCTCGACTTTGTGGAAGTCATGTTCATTAAATGAAGAACACAATGTGTATATCCACTGCCCAAGACCAGTGGAAAAATACATTGTGTTCTTCATTTAGTGGACTAACTTCACTCTTCAAATTATCGGCAAGTCGGATATCATTTTTGAAGCGGCAATAGAATAGTTCTATAAAGTGATCACCTAAAAGGAATAAATATTAGCGTAACCAACAAAAGTTCTATCAGTCAAGACTCAAAGGAACGACAAATTTATGGATAGACCGAAATTCGTCTCGAGAGTTTGTTCGAAGCGAAAACGGAGTTCATGCTGACGAAAAATGTTATTTTCAGCTCAGATTTTAAACTAAGATACATTATTTCATCCGCAGTTAAGACTGAAATACGAAGAAAATGGGATTTAAAAAATTGAAGAAGGGGTTGGAAAAGGTAAGGAAGCGGGAATGTGTGTATTCCGGACAGAAATCATTGACGCAGGGGCTGTTCACGGAGGATAGGGAATAAACGGATTCGGAAATTGCCGTAGACAAGGTCAGTAATGTTTCATTTGAACGGATCGAAGGAATGGGAAAAGACAATAGGTCGGACGAGAGAGGTGTTCTGCGAAGCGGTTTGGAGAGGGACAGATTACCGGATGTGTCTCCCGCGTGGGAACGACTGGAGGGCAACGAGTATCGGTGCTAGAGACACCACGAGGAATAAGTAAAACGTTACTGATTGAAAATAAAATAACGCGACCGAGGCACAACATGGAGGCACTCTATTGGACACGTGGGACGCAGTCGTTTGCGCGCATGCTCCAGTCAAACCACGAAGGCCAGAGGTCAAAAATAAAATTGCAATGACTAGATGCAGAGGAAGTGAAACGGCACGCAGTCCTGGTCATCTTTTTGGCGCGTCGGAAGCGGTGAAAGACCTCCGGCAGACGACTGTAGAAGACCTCCGGAACCACAGCATGCGAAATGCAGGTGTCGAACAATAATAAATAAAAGATTGGCAGAAATAGCATCATCTACATCTACATCTACATAATACCCCGCAAGCCGCCGCAAGGGCGTGTGGCGGGGGGTGTTAGGCCACCACCCAAAAAAAGGAAAAAAGAAAAAGGAAAAAAGAAACACCGCATTCAAAACCAACACACACATGCAAACCCCAATCCACAACAGTGCACACATTCATTGCAACACCCCATCATTCGACGCGCATGCAACCACACATCTACCTATCCTCACTCCAAAAGCATGCAAGTACATACGCTTACCTACAACAAATATTTCCACCCTAGGATGCAGCAAGAAACCTATCACGAACGTGCCAGCTAGTTTATAGCAAGTAGCCAGGCGAAACACCACCACCACAAGAGCGTTCCATACAAAACTCTCTCCCACCCAAGGTGAGGAATCTGGCCCAACGCTGCAGGTGGGAGGAGGGCACACCCGCGGAGAGGGACAAGGGATGGAAGGGTGGAGCATGAAGTTCGTAAAGACGCTCGGGCATGCGGGAAGGGTTCTGACACAACACACAGGGGGCTAGTGAAAGTGCATGCAATTGAGTTCAACTAATTGTTACCTAGACGCGGAGGGTGGCAAGTGGCATTTTTGTTATCTCCGAGTGTAACCCTAGAGTTGTTATCCCGTATTGTCCGTGGGAAGAAGGAGTCCTTGAGTCTGCTAGTCCTGGCATCTATTTCCCGAATTTTGTACACATGATCCAAGCGACCTATATATGTTGGAGAGCGAATAATTTTCGAGACCTCGGTGCTGAAACATGCGGATCCGAATTTATTTAGTAAGTTTAACCTAGCATTGAGTCGTCTTTCTTCCAATGATTCCCATCCCAACTCCATAAGCATTTCAGTGACGCTTTTCGTTTTATCGTAACAGTTTTCCACGAAACGAGCTGCCCGGCGTTGGACCTTCTCAATTTCCCGAATGAGGCCTTTTTCACACGGATCCCATACGCTACATGCATATTCTAAATGGGGCCTTACAAGAGCGTGATAAAGCATGATAGCATCCGGAGGAAGGAGAGAATATGGGCGAGAGCCATGAGCTGAGCGAGGAGATCATAACATCAGGTTCAGGCCGAGGATGGGTGGGTGCAAGATTGAGGAGCAGACCTGCGTCCGCTCCCTTGACACGGGTTTAAAAACGGCGGGAATTATAAGAAAGGAGTTAGGAGGGAGACAATGGCGGGGGAAGGGAGTGAGATTGCAAGAACCGACGTGCAAGCCCGCCGAACCTTCTGCTAATGGGGTTATGCGAGCGGTGGAGCGGCGATGGGGAGGGAAGAGTGAAGGAGAGTAGGGAGGGGGGACCGGGAGGGGGAAGAGGAAGACGTGGGGAGGGGGGGCGTCTCTTCGAAGACCTCTCCAGACGATTTCGAATCGCGAAGTGAGTGATGAGTGCGTCCTAGAAAAATTGATACGATTTGCAATTAACTCCGGTATTTGTACGAATTATATTTTGATTATGAACAATGCCACCCTTTTGCCACACGAGCCGAACTGACACGGGGCAGTAGTCTAGCTTATCAGCATGAGAAGGAAGGGAGGAGGGGCCCAATCCTTCTTAATTGTGATGAAACGGGAGGAAAGGGGGAGGGATTAACGGATATTGAACAAGTACGGCGTGGGAAGGAGTTGAGGAAAAAATCCAGACACGCAACCATGGGAAAAACACAAGTATAGCGAAGTTCTACCGAATTAAAGTGAAGAATAGCAGAAGGTAAGAAGGAGATCATGAAGAGCAGACAACTTCAATCTTCAAAGAAGCCGAGGTCACAAACAAGGAGGGACTTCATCAAAACTTTGATGGGGAGCTCTATGGACCAGAGACATGGAACACTACGAGAGGGGAGCGGCGAACAATAGTGGAAGCCTCTGAAGCAAGGTGAGGAAGAGGAAATGCCGAAGATTAAAATGTACAGAATAAGAGAAGGACGAGGAAGTCTGCAGAAGGGCACATAGACTACGAGGAAAACTCTGCGGCGAAGAAGAACTAATTTAATTGAACAGACCAAATAACTATAACTCATCGGTTAAAGACATACTTGAGGAGAAAATTCAATTCGAAAGGGACAATTTCGCAAGGATACATGTTTGTAAGGTGTGTGCGTGCGTGTGTATATATATAAACCATAAACACAGTAATCAACCCGAAGGTCAGTTTAGTAGGTGATGGTACCCCTCTCCCATGTACTAAGCGTGTGAAATACATACATCAGGGTAGGGGGGCCAGTTCCTTTCCCTGTGCCTGTTATGGTTTCCCAGGGAGTTCTGGTACCAGGAAAATCAACTAACATGGGTGGAGCTGCAGGTGCCCAGAGTGTCCTGCCTATATATATATATATATATATATATATATATATATATATATATATATATATATATATCGATGATGCGGAAGTACTCACGAGAGCAATATAACTCTTGGACGGCACAATAGAACACAGAATAAAACAGATAACACGTAAAAGGACACTTACACTGTAGATGATTTAAGCTTTCGGCCTACTCCGAGGCCTTCTTCAGGTCAGTCTGACCTGAAGAAGGCCGAAAGCTTAAATCATCTACAGTGTGAGTGTCCTTTTACGTGTTATCTGTTTTATTCTGTGTTCTATTGTGCCGTCCACAAGTTAAATTGCTCTCGTGAGTACTTCCTCATCATCTATATATATATGCATATATATATATATATATATATATATATAATTATTATTATTAGGTAATCTACCGGTTAAGGTAGGTTTTTGGATGGACACAACTATCAAATAAACATTTTGTGACTCCCCACCTAGCAAACTAATCTATATCAGGTCCCTCTTCATCTCGGTGTACTTCTTTCCTCCCTTCATCCCGTCCAACATCCCTATCCTGTTCCTACCCTTACCTCGCTTGCCCAACATTCTCCCCTCTATTACCCTCTTCAACATTCCACCACCGCTCAATACGCCTTTCATCCATTTTTCCTGCCTCCATAGGATTTCTCTCAACAAACCCCTCTCCTCCCCCACCATTTCTAGTACTTCCTCATTTGTTTTCCTTTCGGTCCATTTCTCCTTCCCCATTCTTCTCCACACCCACATTTCAAAAACCTCCAATCTACGTCTATCCTCCTGCTTCAGCGACCACGTATCCGCGCCGTACATAGCTATGATCCATATCAGAGTTTTTACGAGTCTTGTCTTAACATCCTTACTCAACGTCCCCGTCATCAACTCCCTCCTCCTTGAGAAAGCCTCCTTGCCTAGCGCATTCTTCTCCATATATATATATATATATATATATATATATATATATATATATATATATATATATATATACATACATTCATTCAAACAGAAATAGGTATAAGGAAAGGGGATAGGAAAACACATAAAAGGCGAACACAGGACATGTGGGGAAAGCGGTTTTTGAGCAGATCACGAAAGTAAAAATATTTCCTTATCAGGAAATATTTTTACTTTCGTGATCTGCTCAAAAACCGGTTTCCCCACATGTCCTGTGTTCGCCTTTTATGTGTTTTCCTATCCCCTTTCCTTATACCTATTTCTGTTTGAATGAATATTTGTGCGCCGTATGGCGGGATTCTCAAGTTTGAACATATATATATATATATATAGAAATATAGGAAACGTGGTCACTGAAGCAGGAGGATAGGCGCAGGCTGGAGGATTTTGAAATTCGGCGTGGAGAAGAATGGAGAAGGTGAAATGGACCCAAAGGAAAATAAATGAGGAAGTTCTGGAGATGGTGGGTGAGGAGAGGGGTTAGTTGAGAGAAATCCTATGGAGGCAGGAAAAATGGATGAAAGGCGTATTGAGCGGTAGTGGAATGTTGAAGAAGGTAATAGAGGGGAGAATGTTGGGCAAACGAGGAAAGGGCAGGAACAGGATAGGGATGTTGGACGGGATGAAGGGAGGAAAGATGTACACAGGGATGAAGAGGGACCTGATGTAGATCAGGTTGCTGGATTGGGTTTAGTTTGGAGTTACAAAATGTTTATTTGATAGTTGTGTCCATCGAAAAACCTACCTTAACCGGTAGTTTACCTATTAATTAATTCTAACGGGGATTTCTTCCGGGTCTGTTGTTTCCTTTGGTTTTATATTTCGGAGCCGTTTTTTCCGTCTCCTTTCTGAGCCAATAATGTCGCTCGTGAACATTTCAACAGTTTAACGTATTTTGACTGAGGACGTTCTGAAAGACTTTATTAAAATACTGGTATTTGTTACTCTATTTCTAATAAATTCATCGTTGTACAGGTGTCTGCTTTCTATTGTATACCTTGAGGGAAATAAAATTTGATTCTTTCCTTGCATTTTCGTGGTGTAAAAACAAAATGATTTGGGGTTTTTCTCTACTTACTCACATCACTAAGCCAAATTTGGATCATCCGCAAGCCTAGTGAATACATAAAATCAATAAATGAAAAAGAAAAACTTTGTTTCAATCCACCACTTTATTTCCGGTTCGACTAGTTTCGACGCTACGGCGTCCTGAAGATGACGCCGTAGCGTCGAAACTAGTCGTACCTGAAATAAAGTGGTGGATTGAAACAAAGTTTATCTTTTTCATTTATTAAAATGAACTTCCACAAAGTTGACGCTGAAACTATGGAGTTAAATTAAAATCAATTAAATTTGCGGATAGTCAAGTTTTGGTTTGTAAATCAGCCAAGGGGTTGTAAACTCTCCTGAGTTCATCGAAAAAAGTCAGGGCTATAGGTATGGGATGAGATAGGTAAGTCTGGGATAGAGATAAATGCAAACGAAAAATGTTATGCTGCGTTATAGGAAGAGGACAGCTACGCTAAATGTTAAAATAGGGAGGGCAAAAACTAGAGCAGGTGGAGCAGTTTACGTATCTCCGAAGTGTTTTGGACCAACGCGGTCAAAATAGTAGGGACGTAAGGAGAAGAATTGCTCTAGGCAAAGGTTTCTCATAAGGAGGGATATGATGACAGGGACGTAGAATAAGGATGTCTACAAAAGGCTCTTTAAAATATTAAAACCACAGGTATTGCAATTTTCCACTAGATATATCTAGTGGAAAATTGCAATACCTGTGGTTTTCATATGTTACGCTTCCACCACACCACGCCTGAGACCTCATCATTTGGCTCTTTAAAAGTTTGATGTGGAGCGTAGCAATGTACGGCGCGGGTATATGATCGTTGAAGCAGGATGAGGGCCGTATATTGGAGGCTATTGTAGATATGTGGGGATGGAGAAGATGAAATGGACCGAAAGGAAAACAAATGAGGGAGTGCTGGTTGTGGTGGGGGGGGGAGAGGGGATTGTTGAGGAGACAAGAGAAAGATGGATGAAGGGCGTATTGATTGGCAGTGTGATGTTGAAGACTGTGATAGAGGGGAGAATATTAAGCACGCGAGGTAAGGGCAGGGACAGGATAGGGATGTTGGATGGGATGAAGGGAGGAAGGAAGTACACAGAGATGAAGAGGGGCCTAATGTAAGGTTGATTATCGGGTTGTGTTTTGTTAGAAGAGACAAGGTATCAGTCGCTATTACAAGTGAGAGCTTGCACCCGTCAAAATTCTACCGTTACCTATAGTAATTCGCTTTAAAATATTCCTGCTATTACCTATAATAAGCCGCTCCAAAGATTTTGCTGAAAAAGATACGTAAGACTTTGCGAATAATATTTTTCGCCTTTGCCCTATATTCTATTAGTTATTCTTCTGACTTCTTCATTAGACCTCCGTGATACTTTTTAATATGTTCTTAAACGATTAAAATATCTTTTTGTTTCCTAACCGCCGGCGCCGCTTTGAACTTTGTTGTTCCATCGTGAGCGCCTATTATCGCGATACATTTGTTGTGCAATGAACTTCTCCATGTCTTCACCTATAACATTTAGATACTTTTCCAAGAGAACTGAGTGCCACCGCTGTGAATATTCAACCCGAATGTTTGCAGTTCGCCTTTAAACTTCTCCCGAAAACCATTTAAGTTCCCTTTTTAACACTCTCTACCCTTTCTCTTCATTATTTTCACGAACATGGTTTTCATTTTGAACCATTCCGCTTTTTGTTCGGTTAAATCCACGTTTGTAATAGTTTGCTATTAGTCGCATGCCATTACCTCAATTGCGCAATTTAACTTTGTTCTAACAAAAATTTGACCGATATATTCAGAGGTTTATGACAGGGATCGCGTTGATTTGCGTATTTTCCTATACAAAAACTGTCCCAATTAATAATGCCAGATTATTCAATTCGCCGGGGACTGAATACGGATGAATGAAATTTATACGTTTTCTACACTTGATAAAGCGTTTGGACGTTTAGTCCTAGAGTGTTGAGATAACATCTACATTATTTTAAGGTCGTCTATTAAATGAGCAAATTAATACGGTCCTATGAACATACTGCTAGACACCGCACCGAACACTTTCTATACTGTTGTCGTCGCATTCACAACGCGTACATTAGAAAGGCACGTTGAAGAGAAGCAAGGGAGAGAGAAAGTATTGAAGAATTGGTGGTTCCGTGTGGTTTGTGACCTGGCCTGGCAGTGCCGCCAGGCAGGGCCACCCCTGGCAAGTGCCGCCATCATCATTCAGGGTTTATTCAAGACCTACCTGAATGTCATTTTGTGTGCCTTTCTAAATACTTTTGTTGGCTAATGCCATCTTGTTCCTTCGTTCAGTTATTTATGCATGTACGCACGTGTATGTATATATATATATATATATATATATATATATATATATATATATATATACATATATATATATATACATACATATATATATATATATACATATACATACATATATATATATACATATATATATATATATATTCATTCAAACATAGAAATAGGTATAAGGAAAGGGGATAGGAAAACACATAAAAGGCGAACACAGGGCATGTGGGGAAGGCGGTTTTTGAGCAGATCACGAAAGTAAAAATGTTTCCTTGACCGGGATTTGAACACCGGATCTTCCACTTGCCGGGCGGATGTGCTACCATTGCACTACCACTGCATTGTCTATTTCTCCTTTGGTGGGTGGAATAGCTCCCTAAAGCCTTCCTTTGGAAAATGATTCGGAGCACTAGGGCGTCTTGAAAACATCGCAAATCTCCAGGTAAATTAAGTTTCCTCGGTTGTGCAATGGTAGCACATCCGCCCGGGAAGTGGAAGATCCGGTGTTCAAATCCCGGTCAAGGAAACATTTTTACTTTCGTGATCTGCTCAAAAGTCGCCTTCCCCACATGTCCTGTGTTCGCCTTTTTGCTTCCCTACGCCACTTCCTCTCCAAACGCCCTAGCCCTCAAACTCCAAGAAAGATTTTCTCATTGACCTTTCTAACATCATCCTCACCCGTAACTCTTTTTCTTTTAATGACAATTTTTACCTCCAAATCAAGGGCTGTGCCATGGGAAGTAGATTCAGCCCGTCATACGCTAACCTCCACCTCGGTGTCCTGGAAGAGAAGTTCCTTTCCAGTTACCCTCTTAAACCCCTTCTGTGGCTCCGGTACATTGATGACATCTTTCTACTCTGGCCACATAACATAGACTCCCTCAATTCCTTCATCTCCCAACTTAATGATTCCTCATCTCTTTCTTTCACTTCCAACATCTCATCATCACAGATCACTTTCCTCGATGTAAATATTTCCCTAACTAACAACAAATTTCTAACCTCCGTACATGCTAAACCTACTAACAAACAACAATACCTTCATTTTAACAGCTGCCACCCCTACCACACCAAACGCTCCCTCCCTTACTCCCTCTCTATCCGCGGGCACCGCATTTGCAACCATCCCGAATCCCTCAACAAATACCTCAACAACCTTCACCATTCCCTCCTCCAATGGGGATACCCAGATTCTCTCCTTCACAAAAAAATCCTAAAACAATCCTACACCCCCAATCCTCCCTCAACCACAGACTCCCACTCTCTCTCAATATGCACCACCTACTTCCCTGGCATCCAGTCCCTTAAATTCATCCTCAAAGACCTGTACCCCATCCTCAAAAATCACAACGTTTCGTCCAACCTTCTTCCTAAATGCCCTTCTGTTACCTTCAAACGGCCCGCCAACCTATCAGATCTCCTCAAATCCACCAAGTCTCTTTCCAAATCCCCTCCCACCCCCAGAATCACACCCACTCCGTGCTTGCGAGCTAGATGCAAAACTTGTCCTATTTTCACCACTCCACCCCTCTCCATCCCACCTTTTAACTCTCTCCCGCCCTTCCCCCACTCCTCATGCACATCTCAGAATGTAATCTATCTTCTGACCTGCAAACTCTGCCCGGCATTTTATATAGGCCAGTGCTCTACACCCCTGAACCTCAAGGTGAACAATCATCGCGCCTCATGTAATCCCTCCTCCCCGTCCGCCGGTCTTCCCATCCCAAAACATGCCTCCCACCACAACACCCCCTTCAACCACTGTTACAATGTTTCCGTGCTAGCATCCCTTCCCCCATCCGATAACCCTATAAAATTAAAAACAATGGAATTGGCATTTATGTGGCTGTGTAAAGCCTATCAACATCCGGGTCTCAATGTCGTTCACTAAATGGGGGGGTGGGGCTGAGATGGATGGAGGTGGATTTGTTTCTTGCGAGGTGGTGGGACAATTTATTCATCCGCATTATTTCGTCATCCTTGTCCTGTGTTTTGACTTGTCAAGCCCTTATGATGACTTGGTGAGTCGATGCCTTGCTCATGGGTGTTGTGGGATCTGTGGATGAATTGTTAGTTTTCTGTGTCACTTGTTACTATTTCCGCATCCTCCTTATTCCATCTCCGCTCCCCTCTGGCCTCCCTTTCCCCCTCCATTACCTCCTCCTGCACCCCTCTCCCACTACCTGGTCCCCGCTCCGCTTTCTCCCACTCCATATACCCCTCCTTCACCCCTCCCCCACAAACTGTTTTTTCCCCTCTCCCTCGTCCCATAATCTCTCTGCACCGCGTACCCTTTTCCTTAGTCATATGTTATCTTCCGAAGAAGACGGAGCTCAAGTCCGTCGAAATTATCAAGATATTATTGTGAGTGTTCTTTTTTTTGTGTGTTCTCGTGCTGTGTGTTACTGTCTAAGTTATATATATATATATATATATATATATATATATATATGTTGGTCGTGGTGGTCCAGTGGGTAGAGCGTTGGACTACTGACCGGAGGGTCCCGGGTTCGATACCCAGGCAAGGCACTCTGGGCACCTGCAGCTTCACCCAAGCTAGTTGATTTATATCGGGTACCAGATCCTCCTGGGAAACCATAACTGGCACAGGGAAAGGAACTGGCCCCCCTACCTTGATGTGTGAATATTCGCACGCCGTCTGGCTTGGTACATGGGTGAGCTCTACCATCACCTACTAAACCGACCTTCGGGTTGATTACTGTGTTTATGGTTTATATATATATATATATATACTACCTTGAACATAGTAGTATAGTAGTACCTTACCTTATACCTGGTAGTATATATAGTATATAAAATGCCAGGTGACTCAGAAAGGTATCAGTTAGATTATATTATGGTTAGGCACAGGTTTAGGAACAGTGTGATAAATTCGCACAGTTTCCCAGGAGCGGATGCGGACTCTGACCACAATTTAGTTGTTATAAAATGTAATGTTCGTTTCAAGAAGATAAGGCAAGGCCGGCGGGTTAGGAAATGGAATTTAGAAGCAGTAAATGGATTAACGAGGAAGGAGTATCGGCAGGCTGTAGAGAAAATGATATGTGACGGTAAAGAACTGAGTACAATCGAAGAAAAATGGGAATGTATCAAGAAAGGGATATTGGAAGCCGCTAAAGACACAATAGGAACCGTTAACGGGAAAAGGATTAGGACACCATGGGTAACGGATGAGATGATTGCAAAGATGGATGAGAGAAGAAGATGGAAAAATGTAAACACAGAGTTAGGCAAAATGAAGTACAAAGAGTTAAACAATAAATAGAGAAGGGCCACAAATAAAGCAAAAGAAGAATGGTGGGAAACGCATTGCGAGGATATGGAAAGTTTACAGAAGAAGGGTGAAATTGGTGCTCTATACAGCAAGGTTAAGTTATTATCGGGAAGTAAGAAGGCAAGATCTGTGCTAACAGTTAAAGATAAATGGGGTAAGATAATAGTTGAACCAGGAAAAATCCAAGAGAGATGGAAGGAATATATAGAAACACTGTATGGTAAAGAACTTAGGCCGACAAGGTTGGACATAGAAAAGGAACATGACGTAGAAGAAGATAGCTTAGGTAAAGGCATACTCGACGATGAAATAGAAAGGGCATTAAAGGAGATGAAAGCAAATAAGGCTGTGGGGGTGGACAATATTCCTGTAGAAATGTTGAAATGGTTAGGGAAAGGTAGGAAGAAGGCCATATATGGACTGATTCGTAGTATCTATGAGGAAGGAATCTGGCCGGAAGATTTTGTGAGATCGGTGTTAGTTCCTATTTCAAAAAAGGTAAAGGCTTCGTCATGTGAGGATTACAGAACAATAAGTTTAATATCCCACGCAGCTAAAGTTATTCTCAGGATCATCAACAAAAGGATAGAGAGTAAGGCAAATGATTACTTAGGGGATGATCAGTTTGGGTTCAGGAAAGGAAGAGGTACGCGTGATGCCATTGCAGTAATGAGATCACTAGTCGAGAGGAATATAGAATACAATCAGGACGTTTTTGCCTGTTTTGTAGATTTCGAAAAAGCGTTTGATAGAGTGAATTGGGAAAAATTAATGCGTGTATTGCAGAAAATAGGAATGGATTGGAGGGACAGGAGACTAATCAGACCCCTGTACATGTCTCAGACTGCTCAGGTGCGAGTGGGGAACGGAGAGTCCGGATAGACAGTGTTAGGAAGAGGTGTAAGGCAGGGTTGCCCATTGTCACCGGTGCTGTTCAACGTATATGTGGAGGAAATGATTAAAGAGACTTGGGAAGAACTGGAGGTAGGAATGAAAGTCTGAGGGGAATTCGTAAAATCGGTTAGGTTTGCAGATGACCAAGCATTAGTTGCTGAGTCAGCCAAGGGGTTTCAAGCATTGTTGAGTGAATTGGAGGTTCAGTGCGATAAATATGGGATGAGAATCAACATTAATAAAACGAAGGTTATGCGATTTTCCAAAAAGAAAAAGGCTAAGCTAAACATTAAAATAGGAGGGGAAAAAGTAGTACAGGTAGAACAGTTTACATATCTCGGAAGTACTTTGGACCAATGCGGTCAAAGTAGCAGAGACGTAAGGAGAAGAATTGCGCTACGCAAAGAGGCTTTCTGAAGGAGAAGGGAGTTGATGACAGGGACGTTGAGTAGAGATGTTAAGACAAGACTCGTAAAAACTCTGATATGGCTATGCTCCATATATATATATATATAGCGTAACTATGTACGGCGCGGAAACGTGGTCGCTGAAGCAGGAGGTTAGAGGTAGATTGGAGGCTTTTGAAATGTGGGTGTGGAGAAGAATGGAGAAGGTGAAATGGACCGTAAGGAAAACAAATGAGGAAGTACTAGAAATGGTGGGGGGGGAGAGGGGTTTGTTGAGAGAAATCTTATGGAGGCAGGAAAAATGGATGAAAGGCGTATTGAGCGGAAGTGGAATGTTGAAGAGGGTAATAGAGGGGAGAATGTTGGGCAAGCGAGGTAAGGGTAGGAACAGGATAGGGATGTTGGACGGGATGAAGGGAGGAAAGAAGTACACCGAGATGAAGAGGGATCTGATATAGATTAGTTTGCTAGGTGGGGAGTCACAAAATGTTTATTTGATAGTTGTGTCCATCCAAAAACCTACCTTAAACGGTAGATTACCTAATAATAATAATAATTATATATATATATATATATATAGATATAACTTTTGGACGGTACAATAGAACACAGAATAAAACAGATAACATTTAAAGGACACTCACACGGTAGTTGATTTAAGCTTTCGGCCTACTCCGAGGCCTTCTTCAGGTCATACTCGAGTCTGACCTGAAGAAGGCCTCGGAGTAGGCCGAAAGCTTAAATCATCTACCGTGTGAGTGTCCTCTTACGTGTCATCTGTTTTATTCTGTTTTCTATTGTGCCGTCCAAAAGTTATATTGCTCTCGTGAGTACTTCCGCATCATCTATATATATATATACATAAACACACACACATGTAAACTGCACTCTTTCGCATATGCACTGACTACGGCGAGAAAGGAACAAAGTGGCAAAGCATTTCTCGTTGCAACTGATAAAAGAAGAAGAAGAGGAAGGACCAAGGGGGGGGTGTCCCTCTTTTCCCATACAGATGAACGCATTTGAGCCTCCCAATCTCGAACATAAATTAACAGACGGCTAGGGAGAGTCAAACTAAGAGATAATTAATATTCTCTTTATTCCTCTCCTCCCACCACGGAGGGAGGTATCCAATCGCCTCAAGACAAGAGTGACCGAGGAGAAACAAGAAGTTGGCGTCCGTCCTTACAACACACACTAACGCCCGCTCTCCATCTTCCTCTCCCTCCCTCCCTCCCTCCCTCCCTCACACACACACACTGCCGCACAACATGTGAAATCCTTCCTCCAGCCAGAGGCGAGGTTGAGGGCCAGAGTTCTTCAACTCAGTCCTAACAGAATAAAAAATGTTAAAATTCCCTCCTTCGGCAGCCGCGGCGATCTTCGAGCGGGAACCGAGCGAATGGCAGGAGATCAGAAATTGAAAACACACACGCTCAAGGATGCGCAAACACAAAAATAAATAAAACATGTATTATTTCGTATCTATGTTTGTGTACGTGTGTGTATATATATATATATATATATATATATATATATATATATATATATATATATATATATATAAACACAGTAATCAACCCGAAGGTCGGTTTAGTAGGTGATTCTAGTAGGCTAGTACCTACTAGAAGGTAGTAGAGCTCACCCATGTACCAAGCCCGATGGCGTGTGAATATTCACACATCAGGGTAGGGGGGCCAGTTCCTTTCCCTGTGCCGGTTATGGTTTCCCTGGAAGATCTGGTACCCGAAAAATGAACTAGCTTGGGTGGAGCTGCAGGTGCCCAAAGTGCCTTGCCCTGTAATCGAACCCGGGACCCTCTGGTCAGCAGTCCAACGCTCTTCCCGCTAGACCACCGCGACCCGCACATATATTTACATATATATGCATATATATATATACTACCTTGATCAAAAAGTTCCCGGAATAACCACCGTGTGGCGCTCCCATCGTTCCGATTTGAGTTCTGTTTTTTTGTTAAATTGGTACATCTGTTGTTGATATTCCCTTTAAATCTTAGTGTCATAACTTGACGTTTGCAAAAGTTACGTAGCCAAGAGTACATCTATCTCTGTGTGTGTTGGCGATTTTTTACAATTGCAGAAATGGATTTAAATTTGCAACAACGAACTTGTATTAAATTTTGCCTAAAAAACGGATTTAGTGGCGCACGGACGTTTGAAATGTTGGAAAAGTGTTTCGGCAACGATTCTCTAAAAAAAACGGTCGTTTACCAGTGGCACGAGCGGTTCAGAAGTGGTCGTGAGTCAATCGAAGATGATGGACGCAGTGGCAGACCATCGACATCGAAAGTCGGTGAAAAAATTGATAAAGTAAAAGAAATGTTGGTCAATAACCGCAAATTAACCATCAGAGAAATAGCGGAGGACTTGAACATTGCCTATGGATCCGCCCAAGACATTGTGGTTAATGATTTGGGTTTCCGTCGTGTAGCAGCAAAGTTGGTGCCAAAAGACATCAATTTCATGCAAAAAAGAGACCGTATTGACGTCGCAAAAGACATGATTTGCGAGGCTGACTCCGATCCCACATTCATCAAAAGGATCATTACTGGAGACGAGACGTGGGTTTATGAGTACGACACGCAATCCAGACATCAGGCAAGTGAATGTCGTTCACCAAATGAGCCGAGACCAAAAAAACTACGTCGTTTTCAGTCAAAAAAGAAGGCAATGCTGACGGTTTTCATGGATTACAACGGTGTAGTGCATCATGAATTTTTGCCAGAAGGCCAGACAGTAAACAAAGAGTATTATTTGGGCGATGGTCGATGGGGATTACTTTGAAGGGGACAATATAGATTTAGATGAATAAACTTGTATTTTTAATTTTCTGAATAAATTCCGGGAACTTTTTGATCAAGGTAGTATATATATATATATATATATATATATATATATATATATATATGCATATATTTGGTCTGACCTGAAGAAGGCCTCGGAGTAGGCCGAAAGTTTAAATCATCTACAGTGTGAGTGTCCTTTGACGTGTTATCTGTTTTATTCTGTGCTCTTTTGTGCCGTTCAAAAGTTATATTGCT